>CAUYPK010081801.1:0-73202 GCA_963574355.1 Loris lydekkerianus
CATTCTTGAGATACTTTACTAAGAAGGATATGTTCCAACTTCATCCATGTAAACATGAAAGAGGTAAAGTCTCCATCTTTCTTTAAGGCTGCATAATATTCCATGGTGTACATATACCACAATTTATTAATCCATTCGTGGATCGATTATGCAGCCTTAAAGAAAGATGGAGACTTTACCTCTTTCGTGTTTACATGGATGGAATTGGAACATACCCTTCTTAGTAAAGTATCTCAAGAATGGAAGAAAAAGTACCCAATGTACTCAGCCTTACTATGAAACTAATTTAGGGCTTTCACATGAAAGCTATAACCCAGTTACAATCTAAGAATAGGGGAAAGGGAAAGGGAGAAGAGGGAGGGGGTGGGGGGTGGAGGGAGTGGTATTGGTGGAATCACACCTACAGGGCATCTTACAAGGGTAAGGGTGAAACTCAGCAGATGTGAAATGTAAATGTTATGCTACGGTAACTAGGAAAATGCCAGGAAGGCTATGTTGACTATTGGCATGAAAGTGTGTCAAATGGTCTATGAAGCTAGTGTATGATGCCCCATGATCATATTAATGTATGCAGCTATGATTTAATAATAATAATAATAAAAAAGAAATAACAAAGACCAGAGCAGATCTAAATGAAATAAAACCTGAGAAAACAACAAAAAGTATCAATGAAATGAAAAGTTAGTTCTTTTCTTTGAAAAAAAGAACAAAATTGATAGAGCACTAGCTAAGTTAACCAGGTAGGAAGTGAGAAAATTTCAACAAGCTCTATCAGGAATAAAAAAAAGAAAAAAGAGAGAGAGAGAGAAAGAGAGAGAGAGAGAGAGAGAGAGAGAGAGAGAAAGAGACATTAACACTGATACCACAGAAATACAAAAGATCATCTGAGACTACCATGAGCACCTCTAGGTGCACAGACACAGAAATCTAGAAAAAAATGGATAAATTTCTGGGAAACATACAACCACTCAAGCTTGAATCAAGAGGAAATAGAAATACTGAACAGATCAATATTGAATAGTGGATTGAATCAGTAATAAAAAAATCTCCCAAGAACAAAAAAGTCCAGGACCAATAGTTTAATAGCTAAATTCTGCCAGATGTACAAGAAACAACTGGTCTGGTACCAATCCTACTAAAACTAAATCCTATTGTTTCAAAAGATTGAGGTGTGAATTTTCCCTAACTCATTCTATGAAGCCAGCATCACCCTACACCAGAAAAGCTCACAACCTAAAAAAAGGAAACTAATAAAAAACAATATCACTGATTAACATAGATGTAAAAATCCTCAACAAATCAAAACAGCACATAAAAAAAAAAAAAAATACTAATAATTGACCAGGGACAATTTGATTTCCTTAGAGAAAAGCAAGGGTTGTTCAACATATGCAAATCAATAAATGTGATTTACCAGCTAAGAAGAATTAAATGTAAAAACTATATGATTATGTTAAAAGATGCAGAAAAAGCGTTCAATAAAATCAGTTTTTCTTCATGATCAAAAAATTAAGAAGAGAGGGAATATACATTAAAATAATAAAAGCCATATATGAAAAAACCATAGCTAATCCATTCTAAATGAGAAAATGTTAGACGCATTCTCCCTAATGACTGGAGCATGACAAGGATGTCAACTTTCACTACTTCTCTTTAACACAGTAGTGGAAGTCCTAGCCAGAGCAATTAGACGAGAAAAAGAAATAATGGGAATCTAAACTGGAAAAGAAGAAGTAAAACTAGCTGTTTCCTAATGATATGATCTTAGATCTAAAATAAACCATAAGGACTCTTCCAAAAGACTCCTAGATTTGAAAAATGAATTTGTTAAAGACTCTGTTTACATAATTAGTATGCAAAAATTAGTAGCATAGTAACAAAGCTGATAAAGTCAGGCCTCAATCTCATTTATAGTAGCCACAAAAAAAAAAAAAAAAAAGAAAGAAAAAGAAATACACTTAAGTGAAGGATCTCTACAAGACAACTACAAAATACTGAAAAGAAACAAAAAAGTGTCCCATGCTCAAGGGGTGTAGACACAGATGTGATAAAAAGGGAACACTTATATACTGTTGGTTGCAATGTAAATTAGTACAACCTCTATTTAAAACAGTAGGGAGATTAATCGGGGAAAAAATAGTACATCTACTGTTTGATTCAGAAATCCCACTACTAGGTATCTCCCCAAGAGGTAAAAAAAAGAAAAGATTATATTAAACAACACCTGCACTTGTATGTTTATCACAGCACAATTCACAATTACAAAGATATGAACTCAACATAAGTGCCATCAACTGAACAGATAAAAAAAAATAGAATCTACATATACCATAAAATACTACCATGAAATACTACTCCACCCTAAAAATGAATAAAGTAATGTCTCTTGGAGGAATGTGGATGGAACTAGAGTCCATTATGTTAAGTGAAGTAACTCAGAATAGAAAACTAAATATCACATTTGTAAGTGGGAGCTAAGCTGTGGGTATTCATGGTCATACAGAGTGAAATAATAGACAAGACTCAGAAAGGAGGTTAGGAGGAAGGTAAGGGAAAACAAACAAACAAACAAAACCAAAAAACTATGGAGTATGATGTACACTCTTTGGATGATGAATACACTAAAGCCCAGACTTCACCATGATACAATTCATCCATGTAAAACAAAAATATTTGTATCTCTTCAATCTATTTACATTTTTAAAAGTATATAAAGGGCAGCGCCTGTGGCTCAAAGGAGTAGAGCACCACCCCCATATGCTGGAAGTAGTGGGTTCAAACCCAGCCCTGGCCAAAAACTGCAAAATATATAATATAATTAAAAAACTGAAACAAAGTTGAGAAGGGGGTGGCTAGGCTATGTTATTGGCTTTTGTCTCTCAGCCAAAGAAAATATTTATTTTCAGATACATCCCTACAAAATGCTTCTCCTCAATCCTGCAATTGAATCAACAAATTTATGAGGTTATATGCAGAAATTCACATTTTCTTTCTTTTTGTTAGATTCAGTAAATTCTATCAATAAATTCCATTCAGTAAATTCAAAGTTTCTTTTGTGATAGTTGTTAGATTTTTTTCTTGTATTTTACCATAATAAATTAATTATCAAACAGCTATGTTTTGAAGAATTAATATATATGCTTAAGATTATATGATAATGAAAATCCTAGGAATAAAGCTATTTGTTCCCTTACTTCCTTTCCTGTCCTTCATTTCTTACATTCCTTTCTTTTGAAGCCCACAAAGAGTTCCTGTTCCATAAAGGCACTGAAGATTCTGGGTGTGGTGGCCCACGCCTGTAATCTCAGCACTCTGGGAGGCCAAGGCCAATAGATTGCTTGAGCTCATGAGTTTGAGACCAGCCTGAGCAAGATCAAGACCTCTGTCTCTAAAAAAAAAAAATAAATAACAAGGTGCTTTGGCAGGGACTTAATAGTCCCAGCCACTTGGGAGGCTGATTCAAGAGAATCGCTTGAGCCTGAGAGTTTGTGATTGCTGTGAGCTATGATACTACAGCATCTACTGGGGGTGAGAAAGTGAGACTCTGTCTCAAAAAAGCAAGAATAAAATAAAAAGGCACTAAAGATATGGGAGGTCAGAAGTCTTCAAAAGTCCAATTCTGTTCTTGCAATACAAAGTTGAAATAAGGAAACAAATTGGAGACCAGGAATGTATTTTTTAAGTCATGCTTAAATAATGACTACCCTAAAATGAATCTACCCTAAATAATGACTACCCTACATCATACTCCGTAGTTTTTTTGGGTTTTTTGTTTGTTTGTTTGTTTTCCCTTACCTTCCTCCTAACCTCCTTTCTGAGTCTTGTCTATTATTTCACTCTGTATGACCATGAATACCCACAGCTTAGCTCCCACTTACAAATGTGATATTTAGTTTTCTGTTCTGAGTTAACTTCACTTACCATAATGGATTCTAGTTCCAAGAGACATTATTTTATTCATTTTTAGGGTGGATTCATTTTAGTGTAGTCATTATTTAGGGTAGTTAGTACATATACTACATGTACTAACTTAGATGGTTTCTGTAGATTGAAGTGTCTCCTGACAACATTCACGCCTACTTGGAACCTTAGAATGTGAACTTGTTTGGAAATAGGATTTTGTAGATAAAATTAGTTAAAATGAGGTCCTAGTGGAGTAGGGTGGGCCCTAAATCTAATAACTGGTGTGTTTATAAGAGAAAAGCGAAATTCAGACACTAAGACACAGGAAACAAGGTCATACACAGATGAAAACCATGAAGCCACAGCCACGGAGCAACGCCACAAGTTTCTGATCACTGTCACAAGCTGAAAAGGGTCACAGGGAGTTTCCTCTCTAGAGTCCTCAGAGGGAATGTGGCCGTGGCAATACTTTGAATTCAGAACTCTAACCTCCAAAAATATGAAAGAATAATTTTTTATTATTTTAAGCCACAAGGTTTTAGGTTTTTTTATTTTACCATCCCCAGAAAATTAATACATGCGTTATTGTCTTTTCCAATGGTCTTAAAAGGGTCTTATATATCTTCTTACATAAATATAATAACTAAATTTAAAGTATTTACATAAAATATATTTTTGCCAATATAAATATAATATATATATATTGAATTTTGAATGACTAAAATTTTTCAAATTTTTCAAATAGGTTCCCAATTATAGGGAAAACACACAATGACCAAATAGGATAATACGTACTTTTTAAATTGTAACATAATAATACTGCTTTCCATTAATAGGTTATAAAGAATCTCTGTGGGAAATTATATAAAAATTTTGCAGAAAGATTTTACTATATACAATGCTGACCATCTCCACGGGTGGACTTGTTTGTGAGGGGTCAGCTTAGGTTTTCTGCTGTACATGGACTTTCACGTCATTTTGTGGCATCTCTTTTCTGAACTTATTCATCTTCCAATTTATACAAATTAGATAACTTCATAGTACAAATTCAATACACTTTTTTGCTTCTGTACTTAACATTATTAAAACCTACCTATTTCTTTTTTTTAGACATTTTTTCTGTATGTTGAAAATCGAAAATTCTGTTTAAGAATTAGAATACTCTGTGTGGCATGCATTAGATATCCACTGTCTTCATATTAGTATTGAGTACATTGGATACTTGCTTTTCCATTTCCATTGAAGAATGTGTTTCAACTCCATCTAGGATTTTACAAAAAATGTGAAGTCACCATCTTTCTAATGGCTGAACAGCATTCCATGGTGTGCATATACCACAATTTTTAAATCTATTCCTGAGTAGATAGACATTTAGGTTGTTTCCATATCTTAACTTCTAATGTACAAAAGGAAGGAGACAAGATAGTATATGGTAATATTTTCAAATGTTTAATGAAGGTAATACAACATATTTAATACTATAATACATATAATCTTACTCAACCAAGGTTTAAAATATTTCTGTGGATTATTCTTTTGAATTAATTTTGTTAAGTATATGTATATCAATGTCTACAGAGACATTGATATACATGGTGCTGTCTACGTAGACATTACTATACACACATGGCTCAGTGTGGGTGTTTTAATCCTAGCCTATCACTTCCCAGCACATATTTATGATGAAATAAAAATTTTTTTGATTTCAAAAAAGAAAGACAAACAAACATAGTTCTAAGTGCAAAGAGCACTATTGCCATCTGTTTATTTTCTTTTGGCTTCTGACCTTTTCGAGCAACAACATGCAAGGATATCTAGCCTACATTTCACTGGTTTTAAATATTTTGGCAGGTTTTGGCAATTTTTGTTCATATCTTTTTCAGGTTTTATTTCTCAGGGATGCGAGAAGTGTAAATCGGCCTTACAGAAATCATGGATTGAGCAGCTAATTCAGACCACAATATTGTGCAAGGTACAAAATGATCTATTACAGTTAATTAATTTCAAGCCCAACTATCAAAGTGACAAGAAAATGAGCTATCAAAATCATTCTTCCTCAAAAATGTATGAACTATGTTACTGACAAACAGTAACAACCCAACAATGAGTAATATTAGGAAGACTGAAACCTGTAATGTAAAATAATAGGTGACTGGCAAGGACTTAACTACATCCTCTCTTTTCTGTTACCATTGTTTACTTTATTCTTTAGCTAACTTCAGCTCTTCTCAGCTTTTACTTCCCATTCATGAATTCTGTTACACTATTTCAGAACTTCCTGTCTCACAAGTTACAGTGTTATCAGATATTCCCTGGGATATGGACCACCTGCCGTTGCTGTCAGTTCGTGTTTAGAGAAAATGGGTTTATATAAAATTTTGCTTTTTTCTTCTGCTAAATGAAAGCTAATTTGCAATATGTTTCCATGGGAAAACTCTAGACATAAAAATTATATAACCACATCCAAAATCGCTAAACAACATTTTTATAAATATACTTAAAATATAATGATAAATCATGACTGTAAGCGCATACAATGAAGTTGTATCAAAATGATAATTATGAATACAGAAGTGTGTGCTACAGGCAAAACTGTACAGCGAGAGTTCTCAAGTACTCCACAAAGTCTACAAAACCTACATATCGAGTTTCCATTATGCAGTCAGCACTGTTTTATGTCCATGTGTGACCGAATATTCCTGTTTCTAGGGCGAGGAGTTTGGGCTGTCTATGGGATGTTGCTACCATACATCAATGGTTACAGAGTAACAGTGAAACTCACGTCCTGTTTTCACAAAGGCATATCCATGTGGGACTGTAATTTGACAACAGTATGTGCACTTCCTATGGGTGCTTTATGTATTTGTATCATTTAAACACTGTGTCTTCCCATATGTTTTCCTTTTTTTAGAGTTTTAGATTCTGTTCCCCTTTACTTTTAGACGAGTAATTTTTTTTTTTTTTTTTTTTTTTTTTTTTTATTCAGGTTAATAGGAGGATAGAGAGGATCAGGTTAAATCGTTTGCATTTGTTAGGTAGAGTCCAAGGGCACAACTGGACAAGTAGCTTTTCTTGTTTATTCTATAGACACTGCCCATCTGTCTCTCAGCCATGAGTGGTGGACACGAAGCCAGGCCCAACAGGGGCCCTCAGTCCAGGAGGAGTCCATCCTTCACAATGCCATAGGATTTACCATCTTTTTAAATTTCAAAAGTATAAATGTAGTGCTTAGAAAACTCTATTCCACATTACCTTGGACATTAAGAATAAATATCTGGCCTGATATGTAAACCTTTTCACAATTTAACCTAACTCAAGTTCTCTTCAACTTCCCACACAATTCATTCAACCTCAAAACCTAACACTGCATATCCATTCACAGATGTTCACCTTTTTCTCTATCTTCCAGGCTGAGTTTAATTGGTAGCTTGCATTAGACAAGTTGTTTAGTTGTTATGTCTTTGATAGCACCCTCTCTGATGCTTGTTGAGTGAATCTTCTGTTTCCTAATACTTTATAAAAGCATCTATGCCCTGTGCACTCTGGGAGGCTGTGGCAGGTGAATTGCTTGAGGTTAGAAAGTCAAGATCATCAGCCTGAGCAAAAGCAAAATACGGTCTCTACTAAAAATAGAAAAAAGTCAGCCAGGCATTGTTATGGTCAATTGTAGTCCTCAGCTACTCAGGAGGTTGAGGCAAGAGGATCAGTAGAACCGAGGAATTTACTGTGAGCTATGATACCATGGCACTCAACCCAGGGTGACAGAGTGAGATTCTGTCTCAAAAAAAACAAAGGAAGAGTATCTATAGCATCTGTCATAAGTTACCCGTGTGTTTAGTTATGTATTTCCATGCAGGACTTGCTCTTTGATGACAAGCATCCACCATTCTTTCCTCCTCTGACTTCTTTTGAAACTTACTTCAGTACATGAACTCAATAGGCAGTGTCGCCTACTAGTTAAGACAACACATTCTGGAGCTAGAACTCCAGCTTTTGCATTCCAGGACCATGTACTAGCTGACCTCCAGAAAGTTACTTAACATTTCAAGGTCATCATTTCCATAATCACACACTCTTAGTAGCCCCCAAACTATGTTGATTCATTCAACATCATCATTTCTCATCATTGGTGAGAAAAATTACTGATTCCCAGGGTGGGCCACTGTCTATTTAGAGTTTGCCTGTCCTTTCCACCTGTGTGTGAGTTTTCACTGGCACTCTAGTTTCCTCCCACAAACTAAGAGTGCACGTGAGGTTAACTGGTGTGTCTGAATGGTCTTGGTCTGAGGGAATGTGCGTGTGAGCGCTACTGCTTCCTGAGAGGAGATGGGATTCTGTCCCGGTCATTTCCTGTCTTATACCCTGAGCAGCCAGGACAGGCTTCGGACACCACAACTCTGAACTAGAACAAGAGGGTAGGTAACAATCTCATTTCTTTCTCCATCTTTTCTTCTTCTTTTTCTTCCTTCTTCCTTCTTCCTTCTTCTTCTTCTTCCTTTTTTTTTTTTCCCCCTTTTGCAGTTTTTGACTGGGGTTGGGTTTGAACCCGCCACCTCCCGCATAAGGGGCCAGCGTCCTACTCCTTTGAGCCACAGGCGCCACCTCTCATTTGTTTTTATTAATCTTTCTTAGGTCTTACGTTCATTTCAATGTTTAATAGTGGAATTGTTTTGGTCTTTGGAAGTTTGGTGATGTTTTAATGACCAGAAATATAACATAGGAACTTAACTCTTATTTATATCAATTACCCTGCATTAAAATTTATTTCCTCATTATTGTTGTTTCCCATAAAGCCATAGTTTCCAAGAACCTTTCAAGGATGTTGCATGTGGATTTAAAGAACACAATTCTTGGGTCATAGTGAGGAAAAATGACTAAATATAATTAATCCATAATGCAAAAATCTTAGAAAAGATCTTAGAACATGTTGTCAGTTTTATGAGAGTTATTACTGGGATAAAGATAGTTGGGGAACAGCATGGAAATAAATAAAACAAATATTCTTTCTCTGAGAAAATAATTTTATATGTAATTATAGAATTTCAGTATTGGATAAATTTTATGAAATATTTATTTCAACTTCCAGATGAATCTGAAGCCCTATAATACCACACAAGCAGTTTAAAAGCATATTTAAGACCAAAGTTCTATTTCAGTGGTTTCTTTACCCAGAAACTTTTGCATTATATTTGAATAAAATTTGCAATATAATTTATTTATGAAAAAATCTTGCTATTAATATTTTTAGGCATTTTATGACCCTTTGTTGACTACGTGATTTAGCTCTATCAATTTACTTTTATTTTGCATGTTTATTGTAAGCCTTCATTGAAGTCCTTCAAAATAAAAACATCCCAGTGCTGTTCTTTTTCCACAGATGGCTTGTAAAATATGGCAATAAAGCAGAAGTATTACAGTATAATTTATATACATTGAGAGAGAGATCGGATAAACTTAAACAGAGGAATAAAATGAAGTATGAGGCAGTCCAATAAAGAATTCATGATTTCAAACTGAACTGTTTAGGTTAGGAACCTGTAATTCTGGAACTAGAGTCATTCATTCATTTATTTAATAAACTTTTACTGAATACCTCCCCTGTGCCCAGCTTTGCTTGTTGACTAGCAAGAGAGGCACGGTCCCCACAGCCATGGAGCTCATTCTGGTAGGAAATTCACAATAATACAAAAATGACCATTAACAAAAGACACTTGACATTGGGACAATAGATAGCCACTAAAGGATTTTTTAAAAGAAAATGATATGATTATGTTTCAGGTTTTTAAAAAAGATCTCCCTAAAGAATAGTTTTAACAGAGTTAGGAAGAAAGTTGAGTGTGTTTGTGTACATAAAGAAACAAAAATGCTATGGCAGAAGACATAAAATACCAAGAAACAAGCAAAGAACACAGTGTTCAGTTCCTGGTTGTGGCAAAAAATAAAAATAAGCGCATTGAGAGACAGGTATTAGATTTAATAAATGAGATGCTCCACTGCATTGAATGTGAGAGATGAGAGAAAAGGGCAGAATCTATCTGCCTGGCTTGAGAAAGTCAGTGGATTTTAGCATTTATGAATTAGGAAAACTGGGGGGAAATCTTTTTAATAGGGAGCAGAAGGTTAAATAATGAAGTGAATTTTGAACAGAGAGTTTGCAGTGCCCTGGAGAAACTCAAAGGAGGAGGTCGGTGTATAGGTTTTATACACACTTATGACCAATCCTAATTAGGAAAATTCACCGAAAAACTTATTTCTGTGAGAAAGGGTGAAGTTCAACCATGGAAGGAACCTATTTTGAATCAACACCAGTTCCAGCAGTACCTGATAAATAGATGCAAGAGGTCTACATTATTCCTTTTCATAAATTATTAATTTACTAGTTAAATGACCTATCATAAGTTCTACTTAACAATATCATCGTAAGTGCAACAAAGTAACGGTCACTGGAGTTCATGCTTAGTATGCATTTCAGAAGCAATGGAGAATGTTTTTTTTTTTTTTCATTGTGTTCATAAACTCTCTCTTAACTGAGCAAATAAGTAAATGAAATGCAATTCCTGGCAGCATGTTCTAGCGATATTCTTCTACAAAGATTGAGTATATATTTACACTATTTTAGCACTAGGTGCAACCTAATTAACTCAGAAAACAATTTATGTTCAGTGGCCTTGGTTTGATGTACAAAAGATCACATCTATTTTCTTTACCTTTTGCAGACTTTATCCATTAGCAAAAAGGGAGGTGGCAGTCCTTCTTAGCACTGCTGTTAATCATATTCATGTCTACGTGAGTTTCTTTATGTGGAGCGTAACTGCCAAGTCCTTACTCCTTGAGATTATACCGTTGCAGGTTTATGACTCTATACCTAGAATATTCGAGCTGTCTGAAGTTTTTACAAGCATACATAAGAACACGTGAACAACAACAACCCCTTCCATATTGAACAGGTGAGGGCCTCTGGAATCACACTATCTGTATGCAAACCTCTAATACTGCTTGGAACCTTGAGGAGGTCTTTTGTCAACTGTCTGTACATTTATGTTCTTACCTGTAACATGAAATGAATGATAACCAAAAACATTTGTCATAGGACAGAATTTTTTTTGCACACATGAAATTCTTAGAACACTTACCTAGCACATGATAAAAACTTAATAAAGCTTAGAGATTTTTATTATGCAATGGATTGCTTGCTAATGCAAATTAAACCATTATAATCTTAACTGAGTGTTTTTTATGTTATTCAGCAATCTTAACTGAGTCGCTTTCAATTTCTCATGCTATCTCAAAGCATATCTAGAACACTTCTCCAAATATGTGTTATCATTCTTGGCACTGACGACAAGCTTTAGGAATTTCTGGGAAGTTGGTTTTTAATGAGCTAAACTACCATATTAAACATTTATATCCTGATTTCAGGAAGAAAGTGCGCACACACACACACACAGAGCTAGGAGATCCTAACTTATAAAAATTTAAACTGCACATTGAATACAGATTTGTGTATGTTTGTTTTGTACTGGTAATGTCAATTCTCTTCCATTTAAAAACAAATCTTTCAGAAAACCCCTAACAGCTAGATTTTTCGGGTCCTACATGCAAACCTTGATATTGTTATATATCAGTTGATTTGGTTTACCTATTTTTTTATATTCTCATCCTTTAGTTTATTTTGTGTTGATTTTTAATTTTTTTTCATGAAATACTACAACTTTATACCACATTTTAAAACTTATATTGAACAAAGAACAATATTTTAAGTAGATTTAAAGTAGCTTTTACAGATATTAGGTATTAATAGAAAACAAGTAAATTTATTAAAAGATCAGTCTGACTCATAATAATGAGAAAAGGCACATGTTCAACCTGTTCACACATTACTGAAGCTCATATAAAATATATTCCAAGTAAAGAAACATTTTATATGTAAAATTTAGTAAGCTGAAGCAAACAGGTCAGTTAGTAAATATTAATGTAGACATGGCTTAAAATGTTGCTTTGATTTCACTGATTTTATTTTATACATTGTAATGACCTCCATTTCCTCTTATGGTAAATTTCAAACTAAATGTCAAATTTGAAATTAAATGTCATTTACAAACTGATCTTAACCATTCAAAACAGTTACTTTGTATGTACATTTGTACCAACTATAATAATTATTTTAATGGTAAAACCAAAAAGAATAGCTATTATTTATCAAGGAGAAAACTAAAACCTAATGAGAGCAGATAAGTTATCTGGAGTTAGCGAGAGAGAAAGAGAGAGGGAGAGAGAGAGCCAGGAATGGAACCAAGGTGCACTGACCTCAGAATCTTTGCTCTAAGCCTTTTAGATCTGGCAACAATGTGCCAAATCTCTTCCAGAAGGGGTCACTGTCTTCTAATTGAAATTTAAGTAAACTACCTTTCTGTCTAAGTATTGTCAGAGAGGCATAAACACTCCTGCCAGACAGTAAGCTTTTCACCACATTGGAAGATCCTCGAGAAAGAGGATTATGTTTTATTTGACTTTTTATTCCCATGGCACTCGCCCCATAGGAAATTCATTAGAAGTATGTTGTTTTATGGTAAAGTAATGACAAAGATGTAGTAAAGCTAGAGAAAGAAGGCTTCATGTTATATACAAACTGTTATTTGAACTCTGTCTTGGAAACTACAAGCACTTAAGGAATAGTTTAAGGGGGGAGAAAATCAAGAAAGAGGAAACAGTATGTGTGAACCAAGGTCTGAAGTGGGAAAACCCTGGGTATATGTAGGTAGTGGGTGTTTGCGTTCATGGGGAAGATTCTGGATAGGGAGTCATGGCAGTTTAGGAGGGACAGTCTTTACATTAGGTGAACGGCTTCAGCCACCCAGCTTTGTCACCCTATTACACGGGGTCAGTGGAGGGAATGAGTAGGGTTTCAGAAAGTTGCCCACGAGCTGGGCACAACCCTATGTCTGTCCTATTTGTGTCCAAATCTGATTAAAATGTAGTATAGCAAATTTGAATGAAATGTCATAAGAAACACTCAAGGATAGGTAAAAATGACTACCACAAAAGAGAGATTTTAATTGAAGAGTATCAAATTAATTTCCCAGAGTCCAAAGCAGGGTGGTTATATAAATACAAAATGAACATATGTTACTAATTTATTAATCAGGGAAGTTATAAGATGATAAATCTGGTTACCTGGCTTTAAAAGTATCTAGTAGAATTGAACATTTATATGCATTTTTGGAGAAACTATGTTTAAATAAGATTTCTGTGTTTACACACAAAATTTTAATAGCTTGCAGCCAATAAAACCATAATGTTTGAGGTTATTGTCTCTACTAGACAGAAATAGATAAGTAAACAGGTACATTGACAGTGTCTGGTCTCTAATCCAACAACAAATAGTAAAGTCAACACAGGTAACTTGTCTCCTATAATTCAAAAATCCTTGCATAGACAGACCTCTTAACAGGGCCAGGATGGTGTGGAAATCCCATGCTGTCCCTCTTCCCTTGCCTCTGTTTCCAAGGTTGTACATCTACCTGTGTATTTATACATTTTAAACAGGAGTGACCTAACACACACACACACACACACACACATATATGTAAATATATACATTTTTTTTTTTTTTAAAGAAAGGCTAACACTTGTCACAGAAGACAGTGAGTAAACATTAAAAAAGATGGTTTCCCATGCTAAGAGAGGGAAGATGTTTTAAATTCAGGTGTTGGGCATTGAGATTGTCATACAAGATTTGCAGACTAATAGATCCTGGTTTACACCATGAAGTTGACGTTCACCTTTTCCCGCCTCTCTAACCCCAGGCCTTTTCACACTTTTACATCTCTCTGCATTATCTTCCCTTACTGTTTTATGTGTTCATCATACATAGGTGACCTTTGAACAACACGGGGATTAGGCACACTGAAACCCTGCAAAGCTAAAAATTTGGGAGTAACTTTTGACTCCCCCCAAACTGAGCTACTGATAGCTGACTGTGGACAAAGCGCCTTCCTGATAGCCCAGTCCGTTAACACAGATTTTGTGTGTTATATGTACTTTATACTGTATTCTTACAATAAAGAACACAGCTATAGAAGAGAATACATTACTAAAAATCAGATGGAAAGGAAAACTGATTTACTATCACGTAATTGGTAGACGATCTTAAAGGTTTCACCCCTCGTCATCTTTGCCTTGCGTTGGTGTTGCTTTCACAGGGTGGATGGAGGCAAAAGAAAATCCACATACAAGTGGAGCCACGTAGTTCAAATCCATGTTGTTCAAGGGTCAACTGTATTCTATTCTTTTCAAAAAAATACTTCCCAGAATATCCAAATTTGAAAAATGAATTCTTTCAATTACTGTAGAATGTATTATCCACATAGTTATTTAGCAAATACTCACCCAATACTTTATAGCAGTATTTCTTTCATGTCAGCAGCTATTCAAAGTTACTTTCTTTAATTTTATGCTTTTATTTGATGAAAGATTTTATACTTGTGGCACATTGAAGGCACTCAACAACTGGCTTATTTACTGTAGAAGCTTTGATTTTCAAATTGGTTTATCTTTTTAGACCTATATTTTCCTTGGATAAAACACAGTTTCGCACATATTAATAATAAAAGTTGAGCTATGATGAAAGAATAGAGGGTGACATTTATGATTAATCCTTGAGACAATCAAGGATGACGATATTTCCATAAGTCAGAAATTTAAAGAAATATTTAATTTCACAAAGAAAAATAATTATTTTTGGTAAATACTACAATGTATTTATTTTAAAATTAGAGTTGTATATTTTTAACTATCTTACTTTCCCAAACAAGAATCATTATCATGTTTCTTGTCCATTAATGAGCAACCATAGAACCAAAAATAAAACATGATTTTTATAGGAGAATCTGACTCATGACATCACAGATTATTTTTCAGCATGAAGCCAGTGAAATCATACAAGCCACTTTTTGAATGTAAGGAAAAGAGTTTAGGTAACTCCGTAGGCTAGGAATAAGGATTAAAAAAGCACAATCTTATTTTTATCTTGTAAAAATAATATAGAAAGCAATCTATTTTTAACATATTTGGAATATATTTTAAGGTAGATTCTATAGATTATTCTGTTGCAAAAATCTTCCATCTGGGCATGCTGTCCCTAAACAGTAACTTAGAACTAAAAATCAAAATGGTACCAGTGGTTCATACCTGTACGCTTGAGACTAAGGAAAGTGGGGAAAGTGGATTGACTAACCTCAGGAGCTCCAGTACACTTGAGACTGAGGAGACTGAGGAAAGTGGATTGACTGAGCTCAGGAGCTCCAGACCAGCCTTAGAAAGAGCAAGATGTTATCTGTACACAAAATACAAAAATTAGCAGGGGGTGGCAGCAGGCACCTGTACTCCCAGCTACTCAGGAGGCTGAGACAGGAGGATCACTTGAGGTTTGAGGGTGTTGTGAGCTATGATGATGCTGCGGCACTCTACCCAGGATGACACAGTGAGACTCTATCTCAATAATAATAATAATAAAAACATGGTATTTGGTTGCTGTTACACAAATATGTAAACTATCAGTTTGATGTGAAATCAGGCAAAACGGACGCTTGGTGTTAGGATTATTAGGAGTTTTCACCTAATTTTTTGTTACCTTCAATAGTTGCAGTTTCAAGTGATTATAAAGAATGGTTACGAGATACTGTAGGTCACATGTCCATACTAGCCAAAAAGCTACTGTGTTTTTACAAAGTACCAGTGTGTGATACACAAGAAATTTAAGAAACAATTATCATAATCTATTATGTATCAGCCAATGCGCTAAGCACCAGAACCCTCAAGAGGACGAGAGAAAGGTTGAAAGGAGTGGGCAGGTGTTCACACAGAGTTGCACATCGGTAGAAACACTGGAGAGGGGAAATGGGCAGATGGTGAAAGCTACAATCTACCCCAAAATTTCTAAATTATCTTTACGTTTAACAATAAAATCCCACATAACACCCATTAACGCTTTTTGAGTAAAGAAATTCATTGAGGAGAAAATAAGGGAAATCCAGACTCCTATGTAATTGGATACCACGTTTCACTAGAATCCAGGAACAGGGAGATCTCAGGGAGGTGGCTTTCTTTTTCTTCTTTTTCTTATTTATGGTATTGGCCATAGGAGTGATTAAGAGCCAGAAAAGGTAGGAGGAGAAGCCACCAGTTTAAAGTAAATGTAAACACTTAACGTTTACTTTTTACTTTACTTTTTTATTTACTTTGGCCAGGTATAAGCCAAATATACTTTATGAAAAGAAAGTTGTAAAGCAAATAAAAACATAACAACCAAATATTTCTTTCTCAGGGGATGTTTGGGACCATATCAAGCAAAATATTGCCAACTAAAACATATCTAAAGATATTAGATATGGTCCTTCAGAAAAGAAATGCTCCAGATACTTGCTTCAATCATGTTAATAAAAAATTATAAAACAGTCAATGTGATACTGCTTTTGACAGAATGCTCACAGTTTCTTGCTTTATCATCGAGAACTAGGAAGATAGGAAGTAAAGAGCTAGAGAGAGAGAAAAAAAAAAAAGTCATGACCATTCTGTTTGAGATGAGAGTGGATGCTCTCTCTTTTATTTCCCAGCACAATATGACTTGGATGCCAATTTTCTTACTGAACGCTTAAGTGTTTACTTCTATTTTATTGTTAACAGTTCAGTTGTCACTAATGTGCTTGGTAAAATAAGTGCTTTAATTATTTGCCTGCACCGTCAGTATTAAAATACCATGCTGTCTTCAGTTTAGGAGAAGAACAAGAAATGCATAGGTAAACCTTGATTTAAAAAAAAAAAAATGAGCCTGTACATTTACAGTAAATTTATAAACATAGGAATTTTAATTAGCAGTTTTTCTATATGTGGATCTGATTATTCAAATTCCATTCAATTTTATAAAGTAGTGCATACTATTTTTTAGTCTCTATAAACATAATTGTAAAGCTACTTTAATCAAATAACAAAGTCATCACAATAATTTACAAGCTAGAAGGAAAATACATTAAGTATATAAGCCTCTAACAACTAAACACTAAAGAGAGATTCCTGGCAAAGTAAATGTATTATAGACATATATAAAAGGAAATGAAATCGTCATTTCTATGTTCATCTTGCAAAGAGTTTGGCAATTATAAATATGGTATGTAAGAAATATACATACCATATTTATATGTATTTAGGTATTTAACAGATACCTAAACATCACATGCAATGATATCCTGAGTTTTCAAAACGTTTCAAGAAAGTCTGAGGCTAAAAATTAAATTCAGAGACAGACTGAAGCTTAGCTTCAGTGAAGTGAAGAAAAAAATAGTCTCAAATCAATCCCTATTTCACAGATGAGGAAAAATTTGATCTAGAAAGATGAAGTGATATGTTTAAGGTCACCTAGGTTAAGAATTTCAGGGACAATATAAAAACTGGGCTTTTTATGTCAAATCTTATGCTAATGCTACTAGGTAAATCTCTCCCAGGTCACGGAGTCATTTACGTGAAAACAGTCAATTCAGTGATCCATGTGATGAAAGTTTTTAAATCCAACCGAGTAGCACCGGACTTTGCAAGGACAGGCTTGAATACCACAAATTCCCCACAAAGGTAGCTGATACACAGACAAAGATCAAACAAGTAGGTAAGAAGAGACATTTCATGACTGAGTTATTTAATGAACCAAATATAATCCATGGATTTATTATATACCTTGGAAAATAACATTAATTAACAAAGGACAAAACAAAACAAAAATATTTCTCAAGCTATAAATGACAGATGACTAAAACCTTGGATCATTTCAATAAAAAATTATAGAACAGTCAATGTAATGCTGCTTTTGACAGAATGCTTATAGTTGCTTTATTACTAAACAAATTCTTTAAAAATAGTGAAAATAAAGATTAATTTCTTTTTATAGATTATATGAATATGCCCTATATCTTTTATTGGCAAATGGAAGACAATGTGAAATTAAGCCTATTCTGGTATGTTTTCACAACTTTATATAATCTAGCACCTATTCTCTTGGAATGGATTTTTTTTTAATACATTTGACTTTGGAATGGGCTATTTATAGGAAAGAACATACTGTCTCACAATACATTTTTCCTAAATATTTGAGATAAGTGTAATTAAGTTTCATCATGTTTGCATCAATTACATCACATATTGTAGCAATTAAGTGACTCCAAGCCATTGAGTCTAATTATTTAACATTTCAGTAGCAATAAATGCCAATGATTATTGCACTGCACGGAAGTTGCAAAAATTAAATGATTATAATATTCACTGTTATCCAACCACTCTGGGAGGCTGAGGCAGGTGGATTGCTTCAGTTCAAGAGTTCAGAGACCAACCTGAGCAAGAGCAAGACCTGTCTCTAAAAATAGCCAGAATTGTGGCAGGCACCTGAAGTCCCAACTCTTTGAGAGGCTGAGGCAAGAGGATCTCGTGAGCCCAAGAGTTTGAGAATGCTGTGAGCTATGACATCACAGCACTCTACTGAGGGAGACAAAATGAGACTTTTTCTACAAAAAAAAAAAAAAAAAAAGAAAGAAAGAAAAACATATACCCTATATACTCGAGTATAAGCTGAGTTTTTTCGGCACAAAATTTGTGCGAAAAACCCGAACTCGGCACAAATTTTGTGCTGAAAAAACTCGGCTTATACTCGAGTATATACATATGTACATATATATGTATGTGCGTATATATATATATATATATACACACACATACATATATACACATACATATATGTACATATATATATACACACATATATGTACATATATATACACACACATATAATACACACATTTTTTATATATATATAACATATAATATACATATACATATATATATATGTGTATATATAAAATCACTGTTTAAAGTTGGCTTTATTGAGTTAAGGGTATGTTCAGCCATCTAAATTTGTTGCCCATTGCATCATTGTTTTGGCTATATATTTTTGGAAATTTTAGTATTTTTATACCATAATATCTTTATTTATGAAATTCTGATAACAATTCTCACCTTGCAGAGTCCTTCCATACATTACAGGTAATGCAGGTAAAGCAACAAGCAAGGTGCTTGGCACCCACTCCTAATTCACTTGCATTTCATTATGCTGGACCTATTGACATTTAAGCCCCCTGGTAAGTATAATTGTATGGTACTTATTTTCTGAAATGTATTTATTTATACATATTTATATAGAGAAGTAAAATATAAGTCAATTAACAAAAACAAAAATAAGTGAAATTTTTATTATTTTTGCACTATCTCAGGGAATGAATAACTTCTAATAAAGAACTGTTAGCTTTGTATACACAACTATAGGTAAAGATCATTCTTTATCATTGTCGGGAATGTCATGAGAATTATTTCAAAAGTAGTTATAAGCTCACATTGATCCATCTGTATATAAACTGTCAACACATTCCTTAAGGCTAGGCCTTACCTTTGTGTGATAACATTTGTAGGGCACTTTCAGGTCTGTGCCAAATGCTTTAACACTTTTACTAATAAGGCCTTACATGGCCTTTTCAGAACACCGTGAGGAGGCTATTTTCCCTACTTAATAAATGAGGTACTTGAGTACCTGGCTCAAGTAGAACCAGATTTCAATCCCTGGCAGTATAACTTCAGATTATTTGCCCTCATCTGGCTGTCTTGGAAAGGGCACAGGTAAATTACCAAGAGAAACTGACTTTTGTTCTTCCATCTCTGTATTCTAAAATCAGCAGATTATGTAAGAGGTCAAGAGACCATAAATCTCTTCCTGGGTATAGACTCCCAAGTTTTTCTACAGTTCCAGGTTCTGTCTGGGGCCATTTTTATTTGTCTCTTGGGCTGTGGTCATCATCTATGAATGAACAAACCTACAGGCTCATCCTGGTGCTGAACCTGTGATCTTGACGCCATCATCTCTCCCATCCTCAACCTATCATTACTTGCTAAAGATATATTGAATCAGCATTTCTTTTCATCTCCAAATGATCACTAATTTATATTAAGCCCCATTTATCTTTCCCTGATGTCTAAAATAGACTTTGACGTTCCTCACCTCCGTCTATTTTATTTAATCTGTTCTCCTTAATGCTTTGTAAGTGGCCTTATAGCCATAATAGGATCATGTTATACCTCCAATAAGCCCTTTGCAAGGTCCTCATTACTTTTGCAATAAGGTGAGGATCTTTATGGTTTAAAGCTAACTGCTCTCCATAGCCTGTAGAGTTTATGCCTGTAAATGTTACCGTAGACTTCACTGAACAACCTTTCCGTTGTTCTTTTCAGTTCTTTCTTTTCCACAGTTTCTGTACTTTCTCAAAGCACATTCTTCTGAAAATGTTCTCCCTTTTTTTTTTTCTCACACATGCTCTCCTTTGGACAACTCCTCCAAATTGTTTAGTTATCATCAGATAGATCACTTTTCTCAGGAAGCCCTCATGGATCCTTCAAGTCTGAGTAGGATTCCACATCAGCTGTTCCTTTTATTTTTATTATCACTCCTATAATAACACTCATCACTCTGTGTTGTAATTGCTTCTGTACTTATCTGTGTCCCAAACTGAAAGTTCTCTGAGAACAGTGTCTATGTGGTTTGTGCTCAGAGTTTAGCTGAAGGACTGTTGTGTCTTTGATGCTTATAAAATACTTGTAATGAATAAAAGACAGTAAACGTTTTGACAAAATGAAAAACTCACTTGAAAGAGAGCCTATATATTCATACGATCATTATATTTTCTTTAAAATCTCAGGCTGACTTTGGATATTAAAGTTTATTTTCATAGATTTCCGTATTTTTACTACTAGGTGGAACCTTTCAGGTAATCAAGTTCACAGCCCCCAAACATCATGTCACTTTAATAATATTTTCATTAGCTTGTCTGAGCCTACATGTATTGACCATTTGCTAACCACTTTCCACTGTTCACCCAAAGCCATATAGACTAACAAAAACATTCAGCCTCTGTTAATTATAACAAGGCTGCTGGTTATCTCATTCTAATGAAAAGCCGATTGGCAATCATATATAGATTTGAACCTTTTTTTCCAAAGAATAAAATAAAATAATGAGAAGCACAGGGTCTGCAGAGAAAAAATAATTAAAACATGTCTGTTCTAAGGAGAAAGACTTTGAAACCAGTAAAAGTCAAATGTTCAACATTGTAATGATAGCTAGTTGCACAAAAATTCAGTCTGTTACACTTGAAATTTATATATATTGCCAACTTTGAAATGAAATGATCTATCTCCTTTAAGCCCAAATCTTCACAAGAAAAGGAATTTCAACTTCAAAAGAAAGTGACACAAAGCCTATTATTAACATAAAATAAGCATCTTCCTAATTTCAGGAGAGTACATTAAGTCATTAGTGTAAGTGGTGTTTTGCTGCACACTCTCTTTACATTATTCCTTCGCTTTCCATCTGCCAGCAAACCTAACAAGCCATTTTAAAATAATGAAAGAATTAAATCCTCATTGGTGGCACCGTTTTCCTTTTTTGCATGTGTCTTCAGCAGACTTATTCTAGCAGTTCCATTAAAATAGCTGCTGCAAAGAAAGAAAAGAGCTGTTCAAATGGCATATTATAAAATTAAATGGCAACATATTGTGTTGCTTGGGATCACAGTCAAGTCTACAGGCAAAATAGAAATAACAGATGCAATATAAATGCAGAGTTATCATGTGTGTCATACTGGAATCCAGCTTCGCAAAATTAGCCCAGTGTGCTCCACCTGAGCAAAAGCTGTGGGAAGAAAAAAGAGAGACAGAGAGAGAGGGAATATTTTCCCATCCACATAAATGGAGAGGCAGCAACATTTTCATTTTAGTTTGTTAATAAATTTTGAAAAGTAATGGTACACTACATGGATTTTTTTTTTTTAATGAAATTTTCAAAAAAGAGAAATGTCTTCTATATTAATATGGTCCTACAAAATGTTTTTTGGACAATGATATTTCTAAATTTTCTTTTTAATTAGTGAATTTATTAGTGTCAATGGGTCTAAGGTCTACCCTAAAGCTATTTATAGAGCTGTTTCCTCATTTTATTTGTCCCTTTGTGGTGTTACAAGTTGATTTGGGGAGGAACCCAAGCCAAATGCATTACATTGTAGTTGACAAACTACAAGGTGGATATATAATTTGTTTTTTAATATCTCTAATACTTTATTATACTAATCAACTCCTTTGTAATGTATCATATAATCCAAGTTCAATCCAGGTTTGTTTTTTTAATCGAAGATTAACATAAGGTGGCATGTAATTAGGTTACCTTGTTTGCATATGTTAAGTAGAGTACAAGATGTAGTTGTGTCCCTCACCCAGGAGGTGTGCCGTACACCTTACACTGGGCCTATTAGGTGAGAACATACCAATCCTCCTCCCTCTTACTCCACCCCACCCCTCCACTCTTCTCCCCCTTCCATCATCTCACTACCACATGAGTTTGTGTTTTTCTCTCCTGTCACCAGTTATTCCTTGACTGGTTTCATGTTAGTATTGAGTGCATAGGATACTTGTTTTTGCATTTTTGTGATACATGACTAAGTAGAATGTTCTCCACCTCTTAATACAAAAGACGTGAAATCTCCATCTTTTTATGGCTGAATAGTATTCCATAGCATACATTTATTAATCCATTCATGGATTGATGGGCACTTGGATAGATTCTACATCTTGGCAATTGTGAACTGAGCTACAATAAACATTATACTCCATATGTCCTTAAGGCAAAATGATTTTTTTTTTCCCCCTTAGGGATAGATACATAGTAATGAACTCTCAGGACCAAATGGAAGGTCTGAGTTCTTTGAGGATTCACCATACTTCTTTCAAAAGATACCATATTAGTTTGCAATCATACCAACAGTGTAAAGTCTTCCCTTTCTCCACACCCTTGCCAGTATCTGCAACTTTAGGATTTTGTGAGGTGGACTATTCTCACTGGGGTTAGGTGATATCTCTAGGTGGTTTTGATTTGCATTTTTCTGATTATTAGGGACAATGAGCATTTTTTCATGTATTGTTTTTTGCCATTCGTTCTGTTCATATCTCTTGCCTAGAGATAAATGGGTTGTTTGCTCTTTCTTTTTGTTTGTTTTTATTGAGTTCACTGTAGATTCCAATTATCAACTCTTTGTCAGATTTGTAAATGCAAATATCTTTTCCCATTCTGAAGGTTGTCTGTTTGCTTTAAGTGTTGTGTACTTAGCTGTGCAGAAGCTTTTTAGATTAATTAAGTTCCATTTATTTATTTATTTTTGTTGTTGCAATTGTCAATGGAGTCTTCTTCATAGGAAGAAGGCTGATATCATTGAGAGCTTTTTCCACTTTTTTCTAGGATTTTTATTGTTTTGTGTCTTATATTTGAATCTTTTATCCACCTTGAGTCAATTTTTATAAGTGGTGAAAGGTGCAGGGCCAGTGTCAGTCTTTCTGATAACCAGGCAAAACTGGTTATCCAGTTCTCCCAGCACCATTCATTGAATAGAAATTCTTTGCCCCAGTATATGTTTTTGTCTGGTTTATTGAAGACAGGTGGTGCTAATAGGCGGGTTTCATCTCTAGGGTTTCTGTTCTGTTTTATGTCTGTATTTTTCTGCCAATACCATCCTGTTTTGATCACTGTGGACCTGTAGTATATCCTGAAGTCTGGTTAAATGATGCCTCTAGATTTTTTTTTTCATTGCTAAAAATTGCCTTGTCTATACGGGGCTTTTTATTATTCTACATATTTGAAGAATCACTTTTTTTTTTTTTTTTAGTGCTTCAGAGTATGATGTTGGTATTTTAATGAGTATTGCTTTAAATCCTCCTTAAATATGTAGATTGCTTTAGGTAGTGTAGACATTTTAATGATGTTGATTCTTCTCAGCTAAGAGCTGGGAAGAAGAACGTATGTTCTTCCCAGGTTTGTTTTTTCTGGCTATCTAAAAGAAATTAAAAGGAATTCCCGCCATAGTAAAAGCTCTTATTTTTTCATAATATATATATATATATATTTTATATAAAAATATAAAATATATATATTTTATATAAAAATATAAAATATATATATTTTATATAAAAATATAAAATATAAAAGTAATAGCTCGTATTTTTTCATAAAATTTCCCTTTTTCTCAATGGAAGAAAATAGGAAAGTGAAAAACAGAATACACCAAACCACGTATTTTCAGGTAAAATTAGTTTTTTGTTTTGTTTTGTTTTTTTTTAATTTGCCCCGTGCCACTTCCCACATAATTTTGTAGTTCTTTCACTAATATTTCCCTTTACTTCCCTTCTTGAACAAAGAGAAGCAACTTCACCTTTCACAACAGAAAAAAAATAATTTTGTGGAAAATATTATTAAATTATTTAAGCATATAGTAAGCATATTTTAACAACCACATGTATAAATGATGTCATATTACAATTACTATTCAAAAATCTCTACCTCAGCCATCACAAGTTGCAGAATCGGTACAACTGTTTTTGCTTTTTTTTTTTTTTTTTTTTAAACATTCTTAAGTGTTTTTAGTGCTTTGGTTTAAGTGGGTGTGAAATTTGTTGGCTCAAAAGATGACTGTAAACAGTCACTAGAGGTGAGAATAAAAATCACTATAAAATCAGTTCTAAGAGCATAATAAATCAGTCTACTTATTGCTTATAAAGCACAGTAGTTTTGCTGGCTAGTTTAGAAAATAGTGATCAGGTAACAAGATGCCATCTGGGCCAGCCATCAACAAACTATAATAGCAGATGCTGATAATTATGAATAAAAGCATACTTAAAATCGATTGCACAATTGAATCCTTATTTGTAGCATTTCTCTGGTTTTAGAATGTATGCCAGTTGATCAAGTAGGAAGGAATAACAGGATCACAAAGAGACACTGAATAATCAAGAGACTTTCCTGTGTACAACTAAAAACTCAAGGGAGGTGAATAGCATATCCACAGCAAAGAGGTCCCATAGCATCAGTTAACTTGAGCCAGATCATAAGCGGCCAGAGATTGTGGGACTTTGACACATTAGTGTCATAGATTTATAATATTACCTACCTCAAAGAAAATGACTATTTGTTACTCCAAATCCAGCAAGATCATTTTCAAAATATACAAGGAAAAGAGGTCATATTATAAAATAAAATGTTTCACATTAGCCAAACATGTACCTACCAGAACTAAAATTTACACCTTGAGAGTGTATCTTCTAATGAAACACAAATAAAAGAGCTCAAAGCTAAAGTATGAGATTTTGCATTCTTAATTTCAAATTAATAATTTTCTCCAGAGGACGTTCTCAAAGTTTTCTGGAGCAAATGATTGTTTGCAACTTTATAGAGAAAAATATCATGTTAAAGAGCGATAATTTTGTGGAAAACAGGCATCCTTGTTTTAGAGGAACGTGAAACATTTTTGCTAAATGTTGGAAAACATGTATTTTTAGTAAACATCAGTAAATACCAAACAGTGATTTCCGACTTTTTCTACTGACATTGTAAAAACTGGCATGGAGATAAAAGATTGTTGATATCTAGAAGGCTCACATTCCTTGGCAAAATACCACCAAATCTATACCTTTTCCAATTGCAACAGTGTAATTCCATAATTTGATATTAAGGTCATTTTTTGGTATCACAGTTTCAGATTTAATGGAACTTTAAAAATTCTCACATATTCACTCAATACCTGATTTTCGTCTGTATGAAAATAAAAACATGGTCATTTAGCTTATTTTTTGAGCCAAGTTCATATTGACCTAAGTGTTTTTGAGAAGATATCTTTTTCTTCAACAAAAGAATTATATCATATTTTTCTCTAAAGTATTTTTATTGCACTTCAAATTTCTCTGGTTCTACTAAGAATTGCTTCCTCAAATTTTTAAAAATCTAACAATAAGAGGAATTTGGTTGAGTTAATCATTTTTTATATAAAGAAACAACTCATGTATAAGTATGCTATAAAATACTAATTAAGGAAAATATTAAAAATGAGGAATTGAAACTAATTATAAACATCTGCAATATTATTATGACTTTGAACATTTTCTACCAAAACTGGAAACTGGGTATAATTGCTACTTTTTAATCAGGGCTCAATAATCTAGAGCTTACTCTTTTTTTTTTTTTTTTTTATTAAATCACAGCTGTGCACATTAATGTGATCATGGGGCACCATACACTAGCTTCATAGACTGTTTGACACATTTTCATCACACTGGTTAACATAGCCTTCCTGGTATTTCCTTGGTTATTGTGTTAAGTCATTTACAGTCTACATTTACTAAGTTTCAGATATACCTTTGTAAGATGCACAGCAGGTGTAATCCCACCAATCACCCTCCCTCCGCCCACCTCCTACTTCCCTCCCCTCCCTTTCCCCCTTTCCCCTATTCTTGGGTTATAACTGGGTTATAGCTTTCATGTGAAAGTCATAAACTAGTTTCATAGTAGGGCTGTGTACATTGGATACTTTTACTTCCATTCTTGAAATACTTTACTAAGAAGAATATGTTCCAGCTCCATCCACATAAACATGAAAGAGTTAAAGTCTCCATCTTTTGTTAAGGCTGCATAATATTCCATGGTGTACATATACTACAATTTATTAATCCATTCGTGGATCGATGGGCACTTGGGCTTTTTCCATGATTTAGCAACTATAAATAGGGCTGCAATAAACATTCTGGTACAAATATATTTGTTATGATGTGATTTTTTGTCTTCTGGGTATATGCCTAGAAGAGGAATTATAGGATTGAATGGCAAATCTATTTTTAGATCTCTAAGTGTTCTCCAAATATCTTTCCAAAAGGAATGTATTAATTTGCATTCACACCAGCAGTGTAGAAGTGTTCCCTTTTCTCCACATCCACGCCAACATCTCTGGTCTTAGGATTTTGTGATATGGGCTATTCTTCCTGGAGTTAGATGATATCTCAAAGTAGTTTTGATTTGCATTTCTCTGGTGATTAAAGATGATGAGCATTTTTTCATGTGTCTCAGGGCCATGTGCCTGTCTTCTTCAGAGAAGTTTCTCTTCAAGTCCCTTGTCCAGCCTGTGATGGGATCACTTGTTCTTTTCTTGCTTACATGTTTGAGTTCTCTGTGGATTCTGGTTATTAAACCTTTGTCAGAGACATAACCTGCAAATAGCTTCTCCCATTCTGATGGCTGTTTGCTTGCTTTACTTACTGTGTTCTTGGTTGTGCAGAAGCTTTTTAGTTTGATCAGGTCACAGTAGTGTATTTTTGAAGCTGCTTCAATTGCCCGGGGAGTCCTCCTCATAAAATACTCGCCCAGACTGATTTCTTCAATGGTTTTCCCTGCACTGTCTTCTAGTATTTTTATAGTTTTATGTCTTAAGTTTAAATGTTTAATCTAGTGAGAGTCTATCTTAGTTAATGGTGAAAGGTGTGGGTCCAGTTTCAGTCTTCTACAGGTTGCCAGCCAGATCACCCAGCACCATTTGTTAAATAGGGAATCTTTTCCCCGCTGAATATTTTTAATTGGCTTATCAAAGATCAAATAATGGTAAGTAGCTCGATTCATCTCTTGGTTCTTTATTCTGTTCCAGACATCTACTTCTCTGTTTTTGTGCCAGTACCATGCTGTTTTGATCACTGTCATTTATAGTATAGTCTGAGGTCTGGTATGGTGATTCCTCCTCCTTTGTTTTTATTTCTGAGTAATGTCTTGGCTATTCCAGGTTTTTCTGATTACATATAAAACAAAGTATGATTTTTTCAAGATCTTTAAAGTATGACAGTGGAACTTTAATAGGGATTGCATTAAAATTGTATATTGCTTTGGGTAGTATGGACATTTTAACAATGTTGATTCTTCCCAGCCATGAGCATGATATGTTTTTCCATTTGTTAACATTTTCAGCTATTTCTTTTCATAGAATTTCATAGTTCTCTTTTTAGAGATCTTTCACGTTCTTTGTTAGATAAACTCCAAAATATTTTATTATCTTTGGCACTACTGTGAAAGGAATAGAGTCCTTAACTATTTTTTCAGCTTGACTATTGTTGGTATATATAAAGGCTACCAAATTTATGAATGTTGATTTTGTAACCTGAGAAGCTGCCGTATTCCTTGATCACTTCTAAGAGTTTTGTAGTAGAATCCCTGGTGTTTTCCAGATATACAATATCATCTGCGAAGAGCGAAAGTTTGATCTCTTCTGACCCTATATGGATACCCTTGATTGCCTTTTCTTCCCTAATTGCAGTGGCTAAAACTTTCATTACAATGTTAAAGAGCAGTGGAGACAATGGGCAGCCTTGTCTGGTTCCTGATCTGAGTGGAAATGATTTCAATTTAATGCCATCGAATACAATATTTGCTGTGGGTTTGCTGTAGATGGCCTCTATCAGTTTGAAAAATGTCCCTTCTATACCAATTTCCTTAAGTGTTCTGATCATGAAGGGATGCTGGATATTATCAAAAGCTTTTTCTGCATCAATTGAGATAATTATATGGTCTTTGTTTTTTAATTTGTTTATATAGTGAATTATACTTATAGATTTACGGATATTGGACCAGCCTTGAGACCCTGGGATAAAACCAACTTTGTCATAATGCATAATTTGTTTGATGTGTTGCTGGATTCTGTTTGTGAGGATCTTATTGAATATTTTTGCATCTATATTCATTAGTGATGTTGGTCTATAATTTTCTTTTCTTGTTGGGTCTTTTCCTGGTTTGAGGATCAGGGTGATATTTGCTTCATAGAATGTCTTGGGTAATCTTCCTTCTTTTTCTACCTTTTGGAACAGTTTGAGTAATATAGGTACTAATTCCTCTTTAAAGGTTTGGTAGAAATTTGACATGAAGCCATCTGGTCTCAGGCTTTTCTGTTTAGGGAGGTTTTGTATGGTTGATGCTATTTCAGGACTTGATATGGGCCTGTTCAACATTTCCACTTGATTCTGGCTAAGTCTTGGAGGGTGACATGCTTCCAAGTATTGGTCAATTTCCTTCAGATTTTTATATTTCTGATAATAAAGTTTCTTGTAATATTCATCAAGGACTTTTTGAATTTCTGAGGAGTCTGTTGTTATTTCGTCTTTGTTGTTTCTGATTGATGAGATTAGAGATTTTAGTCTTTTTTTTTTTCTGGTTAGGTTAGCCAAAGATTTATCTATTTTATTGACCTTTTCAAAAAACCTACTTTTTGATTTATTGATCTGTTGTACAATTTTTTTGTTTTCAATTTTATTAAATTCTGCTCTAGTTTTGGTTATTTCTTTTCTTGTACTGGGTTTGGGGTTGGAGTCTTCTTCCTTTTCCAGTTGCTTGAGATGTCCCATTAAGTTGTTAACTTCCTCTCTTTCTGTTCTCTTGGGGAAGGCTTGCAGTGCTATAAATTTCTCTCCTAGGACTGCCTTTGCAATATCTCAGAGGTTCTGATAATCGTGTCTTCATTGTTGTCTTGTTCCTCAAATTTGGCAATTTCTTTCTTAATCTATCTCTGAACCAGCTATCATTCAGCATAAGGTTATTTAACTTCCATGTTTTTGTATGACTATGTAGATTCCTGTTGTTACTGAGCTCAACTTTTATTTCATGGTTTTCTGAGAAGATAAATAAAATAATTTCTATTCTTTTCAATTTACTGAGGTTCAACTTGTTCCCTAAGAAGTGATTGATTTTGGAGTATGTTCCGTTGGCTGATGAGGAGTATGTGTATTCAGTTTTCTTGGGATGAAATGTTTTGTAGATGTCTGAAAAATTCAAATGTTGGATGGTTATGTTTAAATCTAAAATTTCTCTGTTCAACTTTTTCTTGGAAGATCTATCCAACACTGCCAAAGAAGTGTTGAAATCTTAACTATTATGGAGCTGGAGGAAATCAATTTTCTCATGTCTGTTAGAGTTTCTCTTATAAATTGAGGTGCATTCTAATTGGGTGCATAAATATTAATAATTGAAATCTTATCATGTTGAGTATTACCCTTAAGAAATATGAAGTGACCATTCTCTTACTTCCTTACTTTTGATGGTTTAAAGCCTATTGTATCTGCAAATAAAATTTCAATACCTGCTTTTTTCTGATTACCATTTGCCTGAAGTATGTATGTCTATCCTTTCACCCTGAGTCTATATTTGTCTTTTAAGGTGAGATGTGATTCTTGTATGTAGCAAATATCTGGCCTGAGTTTTTGGATCCAGTCAGCTAACCTGTGCCTCTTTAGAGGACACTTTAAGTTGTTCACATTAATTGAGAATATTGATAAGTCTGGTAAGATTTGGGGTATCAAATTTTTCAAAAGTCCAGTGGATGTTTTGAATTCTTTCAGCACTGTGGAAGTTGGAGTTTGATCAAAAGTTTCTGAGTGAGTTTACTTTTGTGGTAGAGGATTCGGTTGTTCATTATGGAGGATAGGTCTGAGAATATCCTGAACAGCTAGTTTGGTTATGACAAATTTCTTCAACATATGAATGTCATTAAAGTATTTAATTTCTCCATCATAAATGAAACTTAGTTTGGCTGGATACAGGATCCAGGGTTGAAAGTTATTTTGCTTTAGGAGATTAAAAGTCGATAACCACCCTCTTCTGGCTTGAAAAATTTCAGCAGAGAGATCTGCAGTCTTCTAATATTCTTCCCTTTGTAGGTAATGGATTTCTTTCATCTGACTGCTTTGAGAATTTTCTCCTTCATATTAACCTTAGTGAAGTTAATTATGATATGCCTGGGGGATGTCTTATTGGGATTGAATTGTGCTGGGCTTCTTAAACTGTCTGCTATCTGAATGTCAGAATCTCTTGGCAGTCTGGAAAATTCTCTTTTATAATTTCATGAGGAAGGGCCTCTGTGCCCAGCGAGGCCACTTCATCACTTTTAGGAATTCCTATGAGCCAGATATTAGCCTTGTTCAAATTATTGCAGAGCTCTCTGAGAGAATGATCCATTTTTGCTCTCCATTTCTCTTTCTCTTTGAGAGTTTGGGAGCGTTCAAAGGCTTTATCTTCAATGTCGGAAATCCTTTCTTCTGCTTGCTCCACTCTGTTACTGAGGGATTCTACTGTATTTTTCAGATCTTTGAGGGCTTCAAATTCTTGCTTCAGTGCATCAAAATCTTTGGTGGTTTTGTCTTTAAATTTGTTAAATTCTTGAGACAACTTTTGAATTTCTCCTCAAATTTGTATTTCTGACTTTTGAATTACTGCTCGAATTTCTAATTCCATGTTTTCCTCCACTTTATTAATCTTGTTTGCAATCCAAATTCTGAGTTTGATTTCTGACGTCATGGCCAGCTGTTTATGAATGGGATCTTCAGTTACATCTGCCATATATTTTTTTTTTTTTGGGGGGGTGATATATTCTGGTTATTCATGTTACCAGTGTTTTTTCACTGATTCCACCCCATGATTGTTTTATACTGTTTGATTTTTCCCCTGGAGCTTTGTTGGGGACACGTACAGTGCTATGGCCTGAGAAACTGGGGCCCTGTTTGGTGTGGTGTGGCTAAGTGGTTTTGTCTTGTTTTCAGCTGGTTTCTGTTTGACCCTAGTGAAACAGTTACTCTGGGTTGAAGTCTCAGCTGTGGAGAAATACCAGCAATTAAGTCACCCTTCCCCCCACAGGCAACAATTGGGAAAGGAAAATCAAACCTTTCTACAACCACACACCCAGGGCACCACCTGAATAGTCCTCGGGTGATTGGCTCTGTTCAAAACATCCAAGTCAATTTTCTGAGTCAGCACATGTCTCAGGGGCGTGTGTTTAAAAGGCTTCTGGCAACTGGATCACAGGGGTCTGATGACTACTCTGATATGGCTTGCTCCAGTGCTGCATGGAGTCAGGAGGAGCCATCCAGCAAGCAGATCAGTCTGGGAAGCTTGATGCCTCCTTTCCCACCTTGTACCTCTGTCACACGCAGTCAATGATAGCCCCACAGTTGGCTGAACCAGTTGCCTGTAGGGAACAGATACTCCAGGGGTTTGCACCTGCCTGAATCACAAGGAAATCTTTTTCTGCTCAGCCAAGCTGCTGCACTCTGCCTCTATCTAGCAGGGGGGAGGTGAGGCCTGACAACCTTGGGTGCTTGATAAAGGCTGGGGGGTACTCGCTCAGTTCCAGCTCTGCCCCTGCTTGTTGTTACTGACAGACCAGAACAACTTCGCAAGAATTTGCTTCTATCCCTGCTATATTCCCCTGCAGAAGAGAAGCTGTTTTGAGTGCCCAGAACCTGTGCCTCAGGCCCTGTGTTTGCTCTTGCAGGTTTGTATTTGCAGCACGTTTAGCTGTCAGTTCTACCCTCTTGCCTTCCTTTGTCTATGGGCTGATGATCCCCTGAGGGCCGGGTGCTTCTTAGGCTCAGTAAAGTGGTCCTCTGTTTCAGCCCTACCCTGGGAACTTCCCAGTCCCTGTGCTTCCCCCAGGCTGGTACCGCTTCAGGCAAACCCTTTACTCATGGGGCCTGCATTTCCATCCCAGATCCAGATCTGTTCCACTGGTGGTTGCCACCTGAGTAGATGCCCAGCCTCCTCTTGTTGTCTATGGAGAAAGGGGAAGTGCCTTCAGAATATCTGGGAGTGAGCCGTATTGCTACGAGAAGACAGCTGCTTCTCTGTGCCTCGGGCACCATGCTGCCTCTTAGCCAACCGTCCCCTCCTCATTCCCATGCCCCAGGGTCAGCAGTGGCCAGCTGCAGTTCAGGCACTGTCCACACCCCTTGAGAAATCACCCAAAGATCTGGACTCCTGGGGGACAGGCCTCCAGACCTCAGAGTGAGAGTGGAGGGGAGTGCTAGGAGCTCAGAGTTGCAGGTAGAGAATATATACAGTTTTATACAGTTATATGCCTGGCAGGAGAATGCCATGGCACCCTAGTAGGGGTGGTAGGTCCAGTTTTTAGAGGGTCTCTTTCGTGGAGTATAGTGGCAGGACCTTTGAAGTCTGCTCATTTGTCTGTGGGGCATTCCAAGCTGTACTCATGGGGGAGGGGACTCCTGTCTGCTTGGTGATGGATTTTGTATCTTTTGTTTGTATCCTTGGGGTTGCATCTCACCTCAGCGGGGTTGATATGCATTCTTCAACCTTCTCTCTTGGTGCAGTTCAAATCCACCACATTATTTGCTAAATTTCTGTCCTTTAACTCTCTTTCTGGATGGGAACCTCTGTGGAAAGCTGGTTTCAGTGAGCCATCTTGTCTCTCAAATTTATTTCTGCTTAAAAGAATTCACTATCGTTTGTGTATTTTCTTAGATGTCATTGCTTCTTGACCTTTTGGCTAAGATCAAGTGTATTTTCTTAGGTTTCTTTGTTTTCACAGTCCAACACAGAAAAAAGTGTAAAATAATTAATTTAGAAATTTGTAATATATCACCTATAATATTCAGAAATTATAAAAAATGAGCTGATGTTTATAAAATTGTATAGGTGTTGAATAAAGTGCTTCTGGTAGTTATCAATTAGCAAAGGAGTCTTGGGAGGAGATGAGCATTTTGTCAGGTTTTCTTTTTTCCTAAAGGTAAATAACAAGGACTTACAGGATAGAAAGGAATAAGAAGCAATACCACACATATTATTTATAGAAATTGTAGGCATGGAGCTCTCTATGGAGATTTTAAGATCAACTGATTAAAGCAGGGAGCCCTGTTTCAGATTTTTGAGCCAAGAATTGGTGAAATGGCAGAGTATAACTTTCGTCCTCAATTTGGATCTCTCATAGAGCACACTGGGATTTTCTAAAGATCTGATGGACTTCAGACCCTTTATCATGTGGTACTGCCTTTATTTCTTTGCCTGTGGCTTGAGAGTTATAAAAATATTTTTGGGAAATAAAAACTAGGGATTTCATGAAAAAAGATTAGGCATGGGGTGTCTCTTTCATTTCCCACTGAAGTGTTAGGGCAATGCTCAGTTCCATTATGAGATCCTAGAAAAAGTGGCTCTTTATCCCTTTGTTTTGCTTTTCCACCTCTGTTTTTGTCTGGTTGTGACCCTGTACAGTGAAAGAAATAAGGACTTGTGCTCTTGTAGAATAATGGGAGATGAAGTTGAGTCATGAAGAAGGAAGGATCTGCCCTCCCCTTGCTTAGGTCACCCACTAATACTCTGTACACCCATCAATTTCCCTAGAAATTTATCATTTCTACCCCTACCTCTTCCTGTATTCATTTTTATCAGATTACTCTTCTTTTCTTTCCATTCCACTTTTTAAAGAAAGAGTTAGTGTTTTTCTCTAGTCATGCACACAGGGTCAAAATTGTGAAATCTTAAAACCAGAAAAAAATAATGGTTTTGGGCTTTAAGCTTCAGGTAACTATGAAATACCTGCTTTTTAAAAATTAATAAGGGAATAATAGGGATGAAAACCCAGGCAACAACCTACGGTCAAAGTTTGGTTATACATTGGGGTTTTAAAGGAATTATGAGCAGTTATTGGTTGAGCTTCTAGAGACAAGTCTTTCTGGGACTTGCCACTTGGCCCATTGGATTTTGGTTTAGTTAGTTGAGAAATGATAGTTTAAGGGAAAGAAAAAGGTTGGATGAGAAATCTTGACCCCATGCAATTAGACAAAAATTGGAAAAATGACTCCTTTAGAAAGATTTTTCATGCCAGCACCTCAAACTTGATACAGAGATTCTTCATGAATCTCCAACCAATTTATTTATTTTTTAAGTTACATTCAAAAAAATTCACTCTACAGTTCTGAATATTTTGACGAATGCACAGAGTTATGCAGTTACCACCATGATCTAGATACATAACAATTCTTTCACCTACCAAACTCCCCCCTGCTGTCTGTCCCTTGGTTGTTAATCCCTTCATCACTTCTAGTCTTTGTCAATTACTAATCTGTCCTCTGTCCCTATAGTTTTTAGTTTTCTAAAATGTCATGTAAATATAATGGTAAAGTATATATACTATAGTTTTGAATCCAGCTGCTTTTGCTTCAGAGAATACATTTGAGATTTACTCATTTGTTGCTTGGGTTATTAGTTTAGAGACACAGTCTCTGCCCTGTTGCCCCATGTAGAGTGCAGTGGCATCATCTTACCTCCCTGCAACCTCAAAATCCTGGGCTTAATTGCTGTCTGCCTCAGTCTCCTGAGTAGCTGCAATTATTGGCTAATTTTCTCTATTGTTGCTAGCGATGGGGTCTTACTCTTGCTCAAGCTGGTCTTGAACTCCTGAGCTCAAGCAACTCTCCTAGCCTGGCCTCCCAAAGTCCTAGGATTACAGGAGTGAGCCAACATGCCAGCCTATTCTTATTGTTTTTGTTGAGTAGTATTGCATTGGGTCGAATCTTTCTCTGTTTATTCATTCACTACTTGAAGAACATTTAGGTTGCTTTCAGTTTTTGCAGTTATGACCAAACATGACATAAACATTTGCATATAGCTTTTTGTGTGCATATCAGTTTTCATATTTTTGGGGTAAATATCTAGGAGTGGGATTGTTGGGTTATTAGATTCCTGTTGCAGCTACAACTAATTACTACAAATTTAGTTGCCTAAAATGATACACATTTGTTCTCATGTAGTTCTAGAAATTCAAAAGTCTAATTTGGGTAGCAGGGATATTTTTCCTTTGGGAGGGGAGATCCATTTTCTTTCCTTTTCAGCTTCTAGAGGCTGCCCACATTGCTTGGCTAGTGACCCTGAATAATTCCAACTTCTGCTTCTGTGGTCACATGTCTTTTTGTGACTTTGACCTTCATGTCTCCCTCTTAATAGGGTCACTTGTGATTATATTTGGCTCACCCAGATAATCCAGGATTATCTCCCCATCTCAAGGTACTTAATCACACCTTCAAAGAACCTTTTGCAAGACAAAGTAAAGTATTCACAGGTTCTGGGGATTTGAAACAACAGGATCATATCACAAGTGTACATTTAACTTAATAAAAAAATTGCCAAATTGATGCTTTATGAAAAAGTACTTTCAGGCTCTAAATTTTTGCTAATATTTACTGATGTATTAATAAAATAGAGCTCTTATTTATTGAGTTTTTTCATCAGTTGGAAATATTTTGCTATATGTAAGAGAAAACCTAACAAATACTGGCTTAAGGAAAAAGGAGTAATTGGCTTATGTAAATAAAAAAAAAATCTAAGGCTGAAGTTTTGCTTTTGACTTTTCTCAATTTAGTACTCAAACATTGTTGTAATTTAGTTTTTCTCTCTCTATTGCAGTGGTTCTCAACTTGTGGGTTGTGACCCCTTTGGGGGTCAAATGACCCTTTCACAGGGGTTGCCTAAGACCATTCTGCATATTAGATATGTACATTATGATTCATAACAGTAGCAAAATTACAGTTATTAAATAGCAACAAAAATAATTTTATGTTTGGGGTCACCACAGCATGAGGAACTATAGTTTTTCCATTAGGAAAGTTGGAAAGTTGAGAACCACTAAGAAGGTTGAGAACCACAACTCTATTGTATTTGCATCATTCAAAGGCTCCATGTGTTAGCAAGGTGGAGATGTCAGTAGCTTCCAGTTATATTCTCTTAAACTCAAATTCCTGGATATTATGTTCTCTTAAACTCATAATTCCAAATTATGTCTCAATACTTTTTTTTTTCTTTTTTTTTGCAGTTTTTGGCCAGGGCTGGGTTTGAACCCACCACCTCTGACATATGGGGTCAGCGCTCGACTCCTTTGAGCCACAGGCACCGCCCTATGTCTCAGTATTTTCCTCAGAAGTTTCTCTGCTTCTGATTGTTGTCATTGAGTCACATGTCATCCCTGAACCAGTCACTCTGGATACAGAATATTAATACACAGTAGGATGTGTAGATTGGTCTACATCAGAGGATCTGTTCCTGAGCTGGATCAGGAGCTTAATCTTAGAACTGCAAATGGAAAATGAATTAGAGATGGGCCTCAAACAGAAAACAGAGGCTATTTCTAGAAGATTATAGGGATGTTGGAGATACACTGCAAACATCCACTCTAGTTTTCCAGAGCTGTAAAACTAATTCCCCTTTAAGAAATTTACTTTTCTTCCAAGTGTGTTTCCATTTTATATTCAATTATATCATCAAAGTTTTCTTTTTTTCTTTTTCTACTTCAGGTTAATATGAGAGTACAAAGAAATAGGCTATGATGTTTTCATTTGTTAGGTAGAGTCCCTCTTATAATTGTGTCCCACCCCCAAGAGATGTACCATACCACCCAACATTGTGCCCATTATGTGGGACCACATCTGTCCCCCTCTCCCCTTCCTGTCCCCCTTCCCTCCACCTTGAATTGATTTGGGTTTTTCTCTTCTGTGGGCATGTATAAGATTGCCTACTGGCTTCATATGAGTAGTTGGGTAGATTGGAAACTTGCCTTTCCATTCTTGTGATACTCTACTAAGATGTGTTTCAACTTCATCCAGGTTAATACAAAATATATAAATTCCCCATCTTTTTTTTTTTTTTTTTTTTGCAGTTTTTGGCCAGGGCCAAGTTTGAACCTGCCACCTCCGGTATATGGGGCTGCTGCCCTACTCCTTTGAGCCACAGGCACCGCCCATCCCCATCTTTTTTAATGGCTGAATAGTATTCCATGGTATGTAACCACGGTTTGTTATTCTATTCCTGGGTTGTGGGCATTTAGGTTGTTTCCACCTCTTGACAATTGTAAATTGAGCTTCAAGAGTTTTCCTATTGAGTTAGAAGGGAGCCTGGCAATCAGGGATGTGCTGAAAGCAGCTTGTGCAGGCTCACACTCCTGCCGGTTCGATGGATCGCTCTCTACTTTCAATTACTTCATGCTGCTAGCTTGAAATAGGCCACATTGGCAAATGTTAAACCCCAGGGATTTTACCCCTAGAGAGCTGGTTGCTAAACATTCACTCATACAACTTGGCTGACAGCCGATAAATAACTATATGCAATAAATATGATACCATGATGTTAACAATTTAAAATTAATTCACAAAATAATTTTAGTAGAAATCAAGAGACAGAAAATACTACTATGTGTGTATCTTTTTTTCTATGTTGTTCGTAAAAAAAAAAAAAAATAGGCTTCATAGAGGAGAGGACAGCTTGTGTTAGCTGCTGCCTTGGAAAGAACACGTCATTTTGAGCCTGTGGCTTAAGGTTTTTACTTTGTGTCCTACGCAAGAAAGTTTTTCATTTCCAGGAAAAACGCTTTCTCCTAAAAACATCATCATTTCTCACATTAGCTTTTGTATATGGCATAAGATAGAGGCTAACAGTCGTTTATTTTTTCCAGAGCCCTCAGTGAGATTATCAAAAACTCTCCTTTGAACACCAAGATATTATCACCAAATGCTGCTTATTCTCCATTCCTTTCTTCTCTCCTCCTCAAATCCCAGCACTAGTTCTGTTAAATTCATGAGTCTTCAGCCAACATAAGAGCAGAGGTCTGACATTCAAAACCACCTGCTCGTCTGGTCTGACAACGCGTCCTGCTCTGTAGTCTGATCCACCACTAGCTGCTCTGATGCTAGATCATTGATCTGGGGACCCTTTCCCACCTGAGGAGCATGTAGCCACTCCTGAATACTAGCTGAGCAAGAAGCTCAGCTTTATTTTAACTTCAACAGAATGTATGCAGATGTTTCTTTTTAAAAAAGTGCATTTTTCTCTCACACCTAGTATGTTGAAACCCTACCTCAGTTCCTCAGATTGTCATTTCCTGAGTTTTATTCCACCCTTTCTCTTCATGGGGTCAACTGAATGTGAAAGATGATTTTCTCCCCAAGAAGAGTTTCGGTGTCTCAAGCCTCATAAGTTCTTGTGTAATTTTATGCCAGTTGTCTCTTAGGGCACTTGCTTCAAGAACTGATGGATGTGGGTGAGTTTTACGAAGTCAACATGTTCGCTATCAGTTTTCTGCCTCCTCTGTGGCATTCGTTTTCAGGGAAAAATTTTTTTCTTTAGGTCAATCGCGAACTAGTCCTAGAAAAAGTGCTACATATCTTATTGCTGAATGTCACTAAGGTCATGTTCAAAGTACTCCTGTTGGCCATCTGGTAGGTGTAGTGATATTTAGCAATGAGGTATGTAACACTTTTCCTAGGATGAGTTTGTGAACTTAATTGTCAGACCTTGCACGTTGAGAGCTCTGATGGCCATTCCAGAAAAAGAATTTCAAAATTGTTTTGAAGTGTGGACTGGGCATTGGCATTGGTGCACAGCTTCCCAAAGGGAGTACCTCAAAAGTGACTATAGTAATGAGTGATGTAGTACTTTTTCTAGGATAAGGTCACAGATTTAATTGTCTGACCTCATATGCATTGTAATGATTTTTTTTTCTTGCAATGCCTATCGATGATGTAATTTCATGGTTAGAATAAAAATGCACATTTTTGTTTTAAAGGCAGTTCTTTGTTTCCCAGCTTACAAAAACACTTTTTTTTTTGCAGTTTTTGGCTGGGGCCAGATTTGAACCTGCCACCTCCTATATACTGGGCCAGCACCCTATTCCTTGAGCCACAGGTGCCACCTACAACCACAATTTATATGCTAGAGTTCAAGGTAGGTCTGGAGGGACAATTTGAACACAAGAGGCTAAAGTCTTAGGCATCTGGTATATGAAGGGGTAAAATAAGAATAAAGTCTCTGAGAAGATTTAGTTTTAATTTTATGTACTTTCAGGCCACATGCTGCAGTTTATTATGGAAATTCAGCAAAAACATTAGGCGCTGGCACCCAGGTTTTTAAGATGATTTTCAAGAAAGGTTAAAAAATCATTGCTTAGAAGAATTTAATAAAATGATAGGCAACTATTTGTGTGAACCCATTTCAAAGCATTTGGTCAGGAGAGAGGGAGAGGGAGAAGGATGGGAGGGTCATGGTGTATGGCACACCTCTTGGAGGCGGGATATGAGGACAAGAGGGATTTTATCTAACAAATGTAATCAGTGTAACCCAATTCTTTGTACCCTCAATGAATCCTAAACAATAATAATAATAATAATAATAATAATAATGATAATAATAAAAGACATTTGGTCTAGGGTTTAATGAAGTTTTCCAGAAGAGAGAAATCATGGAATAGAGAAATTTTTCAGACCTTCTTCTAGGTGTAGGTCTGAGTTCTAGTTTGTGATGTGACCTTGTGAATTTGACTTAAACTGGGTCTCATATTTTTTATTTGTCAAATGGACATTTGACAGCTGCTTCAAAGTATTGTTATAAATGAAATGCAATTATCTGAATCTCTTAGCATATTGCTTGGTACTCAACGAATATTGCTCATTGTTCTTCTTCCTTATGAGAGAGACAGAACTGGTAAAGGAGACATTTGGGGAAATTCCTAGATGGAGCTTATTATGCCTGGGTAGACGTATGCAACAATATTTTTCTTTTGGGAAAACTGATGAGACAAATAATTTATGGTACCTCTGTCATTTGTCTAATCGCAGAGGAAACAGTACATGCTATAGGGCTCAGGGATGCCCAGACCACAGAAGAGTTCCACAGAGGACTAAAGTGTAACAGGCGTTAAATGTAGATATATTTGACGTTGTTGGATTTAAGAGAATACATGCAATGTAAAATTCGTTGAGCTGTCTCTGTCTCTATGAATCTAAATGTGTTTTTGTTGTTAGATACAAATCTGCTTCAGAGAAAAGACAAACCCAGTGTTTTGGAAGACCCTAATATGACCTCCTAATGCCACTTTACGGGAGAATCCAACTCATAGCAAGATCAATTTAAGCTCCTAAACAAATTTGGTTACAAACTACCCTATCAGGTATCCTATTTCATTTTTCAAACAGCTTCAACCATTACTAATTCCTTCATATATAGTCAAACCAGATATCTTTGCACCATAATGGTTACTGTTTTAATACTAAAGTCAGTTTTTTCCATCTTGTATTTCTTTGGAGACCAAGTGAAAGTTTGTAGGCTTGATTCTTACGATGTCCCTTTGTGCATTGTGTAAAGACCTATTTTGTAGTGGCCGTTTGCCCTGAATCACCATGTGGCACAAAAGTGTTTTCTAGTTGATGGGGAGGTATGAGGATGGGCTTGGGGCTGGAGAGGTAGTGCTAGGAAGCTTCCTCAGTACAAAGCCATCAGCACCTCAGGTACAGCACCTACCTTGGCTGTACCTGTACCTTGGCTTCCCCAAGGGTAGTTTGAATCCCTGACCATTTCAAAGAACTGACAGTTCACTGATACTTCCCTAGAAGACCTCAATAGTGGTATTTTTTTTTTTTTCCAGTTGTTAATTATCCATTGGAGAAAACTGTAATTGCTTTTCTGAAGGTCTCCTGTATTTTCACATTTAGGTCTTTGACATTGATTGCTCTTTGAAACTTCAAATACTTATGAAAGTAATGTGCTTGGATGAAATGTCATCTGAATATGTGCCTGTTAAAATCCTGGTGGTGCTACAGTGACTCTTCAGATGGTACCGATTCACCAGTGCACTGCATCCACTTCCTCCCCCTGGTCAGAAGCCCCAGAAAAAGCAGAAATGTTAAGTAACTGTTAATAGCTTCTTACATAAGAGAATAATAACCAAAATATTAAAAAGTCATCTTCCTGAGGAATGACTTGTTGGAGGTGAAGTCAGTGAGAAGAAGCAAATTTGTTAAATGTCAGGCTGGAATAGTATGATGAATTTGGACCCTCTATTGTTGAGGGAGGCAATTTCTGTGTTTTTCTTTCATAAAAGAATTAGCTTCAAATGTAATAGAGTTTTTTCTAATTGACACAATCTACAAGTTGTATGCGATCCCCTTCATTTTATAGGCAACAAAACTGAAAGAAATTTTTAGCAGATGATTATTATGTATCTATTGCATTCTAGGCTCTATGGTAGGAACTAGGAATATTGTGAAAAGTCATGGTTGACTAGTTAGGCCAGAACAATCACAGAGAGTTCTGGAACTAGTTAGTGCACACCAAAGCTAGAAAAGCATGTAACCTGTTGTTGCTTTGGCCAGCAGCCTTGCCGCTACCCTCCCTCACCCTGAAAACCTTGAATTGCTTATTGCCCATTGCTGTTCTGCATTTGCACTTCTGGTCCCATGAACAGTGGTTCTTCACACTTTTGGCCTCCTCCTCTCCCCCTTCAAGGCACAGGTGAGCACACAAATATCACTTGTAACCTCAGGGTATCCACAGCACTCTCAATATCCTTGGGCATCAGGGCAAGAGACACTAGTCTGGACGCTGTAAACTAGAACACTAGCCACATAAAGAAAATGTTACAGAGTATCAGCTTAGTATGTGGAGAATTTTGTGAGGTCTGCAAAATTTTTACCATCAGTAAGAATTTTATCAATTGCCCAATGAATCAAGTAGCCAAAAAGCAGTTGACAAAATGCTTTCCAGTCACTGTGAGAAAATATAGAATTTTAAGTATGATCCTTGTTTTACCTATAGGAAAAACTGAGTTACAGAAATGTTAAGTAACAAGTGCCCTCAACCTGTAAGTTGTGAGATCGGGGTTTGAACCCAGGGCTTTCTATTCTTAATTACTTTTCTTTCCTTCAGAAAAGTTGCTTTTAAATGTCAGAAATAGCTACAGGGTGGAAAATCATTTTAAAAAATTATTTTAAGTTGATACTTAATAATTATAGCTATTGTTGGGTACAGAGTGGTACAGTTGGTTGGATACATGTTTACAATGTATAAGAACCCAATCCGGGTAGTTAGCTTGGTTTATTCGTCTCCTCAAACATTTATAATTCCTTTGTGTTGGGAACATTCAGAATTCTTTCTTCTAACTACTTGAAAATATAAGGTGCATTAATGTTAACTGTAGTCACCCCACAGTGCTATAGAATGCAGGAACTTACTCCTCCTGTGTAGCCCCAATTCTGTGTCTGTTAACTGACCTCTCTCTATCCTCTTGTTGCCTACTCTTTTCAACTTCTAGTAATCACTAGTTTACTTTTTACTTCTGCGAGATCAACTTTTTTAGCTATTACATATGAGTAAGAATGTGGTATTTATCTTTTCCTGTGTGGGTAATTTCATTTAACATAATATAATCTGGGCTCATCTATTTTGCTGTGAATGACAGAATTTCTATCTTTTTCTATGGCTGAGTAGTATTCCATTGTGGATATATCCCATATTTTCTTCATTCTTTTTAGAATGGCTATTATATCAAAAAAGCAAAGAAATAACAAATGCTGGCAGGAATTGAGAGAAAGAGAAACTCATATGCACTAGGGAGAAGTCAACTAGTACAGTCATTGTGGAAAATAAGGGAGGTTCCTCAAAAAACTACCAATAAACTGCCATATGAGCCAGCAACCCCATTACTGGGTATATATCCAAAGTGAAGGAAATCACTGTGTCAAAGAGATGGTCACACCTTCATGTTTTGTAGCACTATTCCCAATAGCCAAGATATGAAATCCATCCAAGTGTCCATAAATGGATGAATGGGGCCTTTTTTAAATTGTGTAACAGACCACAAGCCTGGGTCTGACTTTACAAACATGGGCTTGGGGAGATCAGTAAGTGCTAGGAAACATAGTGAAAACTTCTTATATGGATAACACATCAAATATGGGAATATATGGATAAGTGAAGTAGATCAAAATGATTAACTTTAATTTCATTCAGATGTTTCTAGAGGGATGAAAAACAGTTTAAAGTGCCAGAGAGCATATTAGTGGCAGAGTAACTCCTATTACTATAAATCTAGCTTTGAACATAGATGTGTTTGTTTAAATAATTGATGTTTTCCTTTTTCTACTTAACATCTAATATTTTAAGATGGAGTAAAGAAGGAAGTATCTGGGTTCTGGTCTCTTCACCACACATTTATTTATTTGTTTGTTACTTAGATATACTAAGTAGTAAATAACAGATAATAGCAAACTATATACAATCTTTACTCTCCAGAAAGTTACTTAAATTGTTATAAGTGGCTGTGATCACTTTCAAAACCAATTTGACATCTGCTACTATTTACTGAACATTTTTGTTTCCTCAAAAATGGCATTTGGAGGTAGGCTTTGGGAGGTGATTAGGTCATGAGGACTGGACCCTCTTAAATGGATTAGTGACCTTATAACAGGAATAGAGAACTTTCTCATCCTCCCACCATGTAAGGGTGCAAGAAGGCACCCATCTATTAGGGAACGTCAAAAAGTTGGTGGAAAATGGATTTAAAAGATAAAAATAAAAAACAGAAATTATATCTCTCGACATAAGCCCCTATCAAAGTTAAACAAGACAGTTTTATAAGTGATGATCCTACGCATTTAGTCCATCCTAAAGACCTGAGGGACCTGGGACTTTAACCATGTTAATGAGGTGTATTTATATTTTTAGCTAAAGAAAAACGGTGCACGTTAAAGTTTTTTAACATTGGGAAACAAAAGTTGTCAGAAGGAGCCAAATCAGGACTGTAAGGTGGATGCCTAATGGTTTCCCATCTAAACTCTCAAAAGAAAACATGTTCTTTTTTGATGAGACAAATAAGCAGAACTTTGTTACTATGGAGATCTCTCTGGTAAAGCTTCCTCTTCTAAAGCTTTGGCTATTTTTCTGAAATCACTCTCAGAATAAGCAGATTTTATTATTCTTTTACTGTCCAGAAACATTAATGAGCAACATGCTTTGAGCATCCAAAAAACTTGTTGTGACCTTTGCTCTTGACGTGTCTGCTTTTGCTTTGACAGGACCACGCCCACCTCTCGGTAGCCTTTGCTTTGATTGTGCTTTGTCTTCAGGATATTAGTAAAGCTGCCTTTCATCTCATGTTATGATTCTCCACAGAGATGTTTCAGAATCTTGATCCTACTTGTTTAAAATTCTCATTGAAAGCTCTGTTCTTATCTGCAGCTGATCTAGGTGCAAGGGCTTCGGCACCCATCAAGTGGAAAGTTTGCTCTACTTTAACTTTGTCATCAGAATTGTGTAAGCTGAACCAGTTGTACAGTGTTGGCTATTGTTTCTGCTGTTATTCATCAGTCCTTTTTAATGAGGGCACAAACAAGGTACATTTTACTCTCATAAATCAATGTGGGTGATCTGCCACTGTAGACACCATCTTTAACATCATCCCATTCCTGCTTAAAATGAGTCATCCATTTGTAAACTATAATTTCTGTGGAGCATTGTTCCTATAAACTTTTCATAAGGCAGCAATGATTTCACCATTCTTCCACCCAAGTCACCATGAATTTAATGTTTGTTTTTGCTTCAAATTCAGCAGAATTCATGTTGCTCTCAAAGGGGCTCTTTCTAAACTAACATCTTATACTTCTTAGTGCCTCAAACTAAATCCTCTTCAGACAAGTTGTAATAAGTTAGTAGGAGTTTATTTATAAAAAGAAAAATTTGAAATGCAAACATAGATTTTTCTCAATATGCATTTTCCATGTGCCCTTTGAATTCCCTTTGTGTGAAGCAAGAAGTGGACCCTCTCTAGCCAGCCAGTCAATCTCCTAGCACCTTGACTTCACAGGGTCCTGAACTGTGAGAAATAAATTTCTCTTGTGTATAAGCTAAAAAAAAAAAAAAAAAAAAAAGGCAAACAAAGGAAGTTACTTAAATTCTGATTGGGAAATTATGACTTCAACTATACCTAAGAAATAAGGAATTTAAAAATCCTCCATCGCTTCTTGTTCTTTTTTTTTCTTTCTTTTCTTTCTTTTTTTTTTTTTTTTTTAATTTCAAGTTAATATGAGGGTACAAACAACCAGGTCAAAATATTTGAATTTGTTAGAGTCCTTCTTGTAGTTGTGTCCCACACTCAAAGGGTACGATTATTTATATACTTTTGCAGACTTTACCTGGTAAGCAGAACAAGCAAAATGGAACCAGTGCTTTTACAATGGCTTCTGTATGAGCCAGCTGAGGCTACTATTACAAAAAACCCAGATTGTCCTAGAACTCTAGGAGGCTGAGGCGGGTGGATCGTCTGAGCTCACAGGTTCAAGACCAGCCTGAGCAAGAGGAAGACCTCGTCTTTAAAAATATCCAGGCATTGTGGCGGGCAACTATAGTCCCAGCTACTCGGGAGGTTGAGGCAAGAGAATCTCTCGAGCCCAGGATTTTGAGGTTGCTGTGAGCTATGATACCATAGCACTCTGTTGGGGGTGACAAAGTGAAACTCTGTTACCAAAAACAACAAACCAACCAATAAACAAACGAACAAACAAAAAAACCCATAGATGGGGCTGCTAAAGACTCAGGTTTATTTTCCCACAGTTCTGGAGGCTGGCAGTCCGAGATCAGAGTTGTTGGTGAAGGCTTTCTTCCTAGCTTACAGATAGCCACCATCTTTCTGTGTCTTCACATAATGGACAAGAGAGTGAGAGCTCTGCTGTCTTCTTTTTTTATAAGAACACCAGCTCCATCATGGGCCCCCGATCATCCTGACTTTCTCTAAACATAGTCACCTCCTAAATGTCTCACTTCCAGATAGCATCACATTGGGGTCAAGGCTTCAAGTTATGAATTTTAACGGGACACAAACATTGCATAATGACTTCTAAATACCTTTTCACTAGGAACAGGCACATATTACTCCACAATTTTAACTAAGATTAGCAATGTGGTATATCACCTTTGAAGGTGATATCTAACCTGTGTTTTTCATTTATTCAAAGCAATTACATTGATATTTAATTTATGGTGATCCCACTGAAAGAACTTTTAAACTCTCAACTTTCTGTGATGCAAACGCCTCTGTATGTATTAAATAACTATAGCCTATATTTGTAGAGTGCCATGCTAAGTCCTTTATAATAATGACCTTGTTCAATTTCCATAAAAGTGGCCTATTTCACCACTATTCTATTATCCCCATTTTACATATGAGAAAGTCAGCAAAAGAAACATGTAGTCTAGAGAAAAAAAACTAATAATCTTTTGGTTTTTGTTTGCCATTAGAGAAGTATTGAAATTGCCAGAGTAACTTGGGATCACCTGAGTTTGAATCTACAAACTACAGTGCACAGGAGAGTGTTACTTATGTAAACTTGTTGATTAAGCTAAATGCCGTTGTTTATGCAGATTCTAGACTGCTGTAGTAATCACCGGGAATACTACACAGAGATGAGCAGTCATCCTCCTGTATAGTAATAATAACTCTAATAATATATTAAAATTCACTGTGATTCTTTGTATATTAATAACTGACATCATTCTATGGTATTGTTGAAACAATGAATCCCATTAATTATCACTGTCACCGGTTAATTGTGAAACTGTTTCCCTTATTTGGGCACAGCTTGATTTTCTGGCAGTTCAGCAAGATGAAAATATGTTGCCAAAGTAGACATAGCCAGTCAACTAAGAAGCCAGGATTCAAACTCAGGCCTGAAGGATTCCAGAACACATGCCCTTCCCTATGTGGTGCTACTGTCCCAAATTAGGGTTTGTTTTTCATTATATTCATTATATATAAATTTGAAGAAATTGCAAATTTTGAAGATGCATATTTTTGAAGGGGTCTTAAGCTCCTAATTCCTTTGAGTCACTGTGTATGTCAGAGCATAAAGTACACACCTGGGAAGTCATGGGGCCATGATAAACTGGATGCACATGACTCATGACCATTATTATTGAGAGAACCATCAGCCCTTGTCATGGCCATACCAAATTGTTTATGGCAATGGAGGTAAATAAAACACTTGGGCAAGCTATCCATTTTACATGTAACAATGTTTAATATGAGATCTTTTGTCTTTGTTTTGCTTAAACACCCAAGAAAATAGGTGGCTTTATTCTCACTTTCCAAAGTGTGGTGTGACTCTAGTAGGCCTGAACTACTATAAAAGATTGTTCAAAACCAGTGAAACTTTCTGTAAGAATGAAATAATAGGAATCAGTTTTACTCTCCTTCCAAAACATTAGGGAAAAATGAAAAAACACACAAAACCCAGGGTTTTCAAGACATAGGATGTCAAACAGAAAGGCAGTGGTCACTGAGACACAAGAGCAAGGAAGTTGAGTCTGATGATGGTCCCAGTTTGCTGCTTGAGAGTTTCCTACATGCACTTGGAGGGGAAGCTGGCATGGAGCCCAAGCGATGACTTAGAGGAGACAGAGCTGTGGGGGTTGGAACATCCAAATAACGAGAGGCCACAGAACAGAACACTGGAGAAGAGAGGGCTGCCCAGCAAGTGAAGACCAAAAATCTATGGAGGTAAATTATCTAGCCTTCTAGGTAAAGTAGAGACTAATTCTTCTGACAAGCAGCCAGGACACAGGGGTTGAGAATCCCTGGCCCGTGACATTCTTCTGAAGAGTGTAAGCTATCTCTTATGTCTGTTCCTTCCTTCAAGGGGAGCAGGATTTTAAAATATTCATGAATTTGAATAATCCTTTGGTTGTTTGCTTGTAAGGAACAGGACACTTTTGCCCAGTTTAGGAAAAAGGAGTATTTCTGACCAGGGAAGAGAGGGGTCTCACAGATTCCAAGGGTAGAAATCACAGTAGAGGGTGATGAGAGACTGGACCTGGGAAGTGTCAGTGTTCAAGAGACCAAGGCCTTCTCGTCTCCCTTGATCTGGAATCATGTGATCTTGTGTCCCTTTCGTGACTATTTACTTTACATTTTCCTTTCTCTACAGAATGCATCTTATGTTTCACCTTCTCATCAAGCCCCTATCACAGCTACCCCTAAACTGTACTTGCAGTCCCTGGGTCTATGTTACATACTGACCAGGGTACTCAGCTAACCTACTATAATAGGTAGGTAAACCCCAATTTCAAGTTCTGAGTATGGGAAGCTGGTTGACTCAGTTTGAATCCATTTTCTCTCCTTTCTCCAACAGTGGGTACTATGGTAGCATGCAGAAAGCCCTAGCCTGTTTCAGTTGGTAAGATCAATGTGCCTGCATGGGAAATTACTGCTTTTAATTTTGAATGCCCGTCTAGAAATTACTGCTTTTAAATTTGAATGCCTGTCTGCTGTGGTTTTGCCATCTAACCTGTTAACCACTGACACTTTCGTTTATAACAAATTTAATGAGTATAATTTTATGTATTCATCACAAGCAATCAATAAGAATGAATTAGGACTTTGCCAGACAGCAGACCTACTGTTTGTCATTAGCAATCATCCTTTTGGTTGATCCCCATTGATTACTCTTAATCAATAACCTTTAGATGGGGTTTCAGAATTAGTTGCAAATAGTACTATATGTATCAGCATACACTCACATATTTCTCCTTTGTCTCTACCAAATGTCCTTGATATACTCTTAGTCTTAGTTTAATAGTCCTGTTGGGGGGAAGAAAGCAATATTAGATCAATAAGTTTCCATGTTAGAAAAAGTGTGTGGGGCAATGGAATGAGCCCTCTTCTTAAAACCAGAAGTCTTCTGTCTGCCATTTACTGCCTAATGTGTCCTCTCTCAGTCTACTCTTCAAATATATAAATTAGGACTTATAGTTCTTATTTATCAGTCTTCTTGTAAATATTAGATGAGATTATTTATGTCTTTCAAGGCGCAATATTAAAGTAGGAACTGAAGAAATTTAATATGGTCCTGCTGAGGGCTCCTTCCATGTTATTCACTCCCCTTTTTGTGGACCACCACATTGAGAAAGGAGAGGAGGTGCTGAGAAAGTTATACCCCCTCCCACTACTAGGAGTCTCTGAAGACATAGACAGAATCTTTCAGGCCCACGTTCTATTTAATGTTGTGATCTTTCAGATACTTTCAATTTGATACTTAGCCTACTAAAATGTGTGTGATTTCTCGGGGCTAGAGTAAAATGTTGTGTTTTGGTTTAAGTGGGTTATCAGAAGAATTTGAGAAAGAGGTGCAGCTGGGAAGGACAGTGATTGATTTTACGTGCTCACAATCTCCCAGGGCCTTGGCACAACTGCTAAAAACAAATTCAGAACAGAGGCCTCAATATTTCCCCACATTCAGTTGCTTTTCCTTTTTGAAAGAGTGGTAAAAGTAACCTTAAGGTAAGATGATTTTGTTGTTCGCCCTGAATTTAAGCTCCTACACCTTCAATCTTACATACCTTATAGACAATGAAGATCATCAGTTTAAGTGTTATGAAAACCACATACCATTTAAAGCAAGCACTTGGGCTTTTAATGAGTTCCATTGCATTTAAGATCTATTCTAGAGATATTTATCGAACAGACAGCACAATCAGGTTTGTTAAATAATGTCAAGAAGATCTGCCTTATCTGTCTTCTCTGTTAAGACCCCTTATGACTTCATTAAATTTGCTCTTATGCAGGAGTTCCTGCTTATATGGGGAGAACCGGAAATTTGTATATTGCATGTACAGAAATATTCTTTTCAAGCCTGGTGTTTTGCACAACCCTTATATCTGCCCATATAGCTCTGTAATAAAGCCATTTTCTTTCATCAGCCCCTTCCCTGATAGAACTCCAGTAATTGAACAAGGAGTTATTGGGGGCATCTTGGAAATCTGCTTGAATCATTTGGAATGGAAACACATTTCAGTACTGACTTCAGTAGAAACACTACGTTTCTACATGAAAGGCTTTTGCTTTTAGCTTGCACAGCTATATGGAGACTCAGAGAGGGAAGCGGACTCTCTCTCATACCTGCTAAAGCATGAAAAGAATAGCTGTCAAAACAAAGGCAGTGTGTTTGGGCATGTGAGGTCACCTGAGGTGGCCTTGTCTAATGTCCTGGAGATTGAGTCCTCCACCTCTGCCCTTTGCTGGAGGCTCTGGAGCTCCAGCATGTGAGGTGTTTGGTCCAAGGTCTTCTGCCTTTTCACCAGGCAGCACCTGAATGAGGAGAGATGCCGGCTGGAGATGTGATGTTTTAAAACTCTTCAATGGCAGGTTTCAAAAGAAAAACTCACTCACAACTACCTAGTATTAGTTCAGATAAAGCTTGATGTGTCACATAAAACCTGAAATCTTAGCACACAGAAATTTGTTTCTTGGGGCTGTAAAGCCTGGTTGCGAGGTTGGAATGGCTGCTTTGAGCATTCTTTGAACTAACGTCAGAGCTAATTGAACTCTGATATCTTCAATGTGTGGCTTTTCCTATTGCTCTGAGTGGTGACACCTTGCTGGGACTTAAGGAAAGAAAGGTAGTGGAATCTCATGGGGAAGGATTTCAGTGATAGGATTGAACGTAGAGAACATCACTTCCTTTCATCCTACTGGTCAAGGCCCAGGCACATGGCTGCAATTCATCATATTAGGAGGCTGGGAATATGGTTTGGCTGTGTGTAGTCAGCTGTGTGCCCAAGGAAATGTCTTAGTGAACAGATGGTCAGTCTGCCAGATAGCTTAAGCCAAATAGCTTATGACAAGGGGGTTCACACATAATCCTAGGTCTTTGGGAAGGGACCTAGCAATTGGCAAGCACCAACTTTCTCTCTCTTTATTTTTGTGTCGCTACTTCCTCTCTCTCTCTGTGCATGGTGGAGTTTATTAGTGATTACTCAGTTCTTCCCACCATTGTGGGCATGTGGGAAAACTAGACCTGCAGCTCCCTTCCTGCCCAGGCAGGGTCATTTGACTAATTCTAACAAAAGAAGACATTTAAGAAATGGTGTGCCATCTCCTGCTCTTACTTCTTCTGCTACAATTACTTTTCTCTACAAGGGATCAGAGAGGAAAAGGAAGACCTTAACAGGCAGACCTCCTTCGTGTGACACACTACCACAACAGGGATGTTACCTAGCAAGTGCAAACACTGTAACCTGTTCGTACCATCACATTAATTGAAAATTTTAAAAAAGACTCTGATGGTATATAGATATGGATGGAAATGATATGGACTGATCTTTTTTGAGGCTGAGCAGAAAAGGAGAGTCTTGTCTATGTAGTATCAAACAGGATCCCTAGAGGAGGATGCTTTCAGAAGATTGTGGCATTCCAACAACCCCTTTCTCCAATCTCTCTGCAGTCTTCCTCCCCATTCAGACCATTCAGTTATAGCTGGTGCATCCCTGAGGGCTAGTCCCTGATGATCAAAGCAAGAACACACAGCTCCTGCCATCAGATAGCACAAAGTCCAATGGAAGTCAAATGGGGATTGATGCTTAAAATACAGGGAGGTGAGGATGTAGACAGAGGCAAATCCAGACAGCTGCAGAGCACAAAGGTGAATCCTCCACCCCAGTCTGATGGGCCGAGGGATGAGCAGGGAAGGCTTCTAGAGAGAACTACTGAACAGAAATTGGTTGTGTTGTGAGGAATTTGGAAGAGAGGTTTATATTCTCCCTGTTTAAGCATAGCCTTAGAGAAAAAGTTGTGGTTTGGGGGCATTTCAACTCAATTTATTTCTTATTAAACATCATTACATTGCAGCGTCCATCATTATGGTGGGCAGTGTAGTCCTGTTGCTGGAATAGGTCTCTCAGCAGTAATTTGAAGGGAGAGTAGAGCATGGTGTTTAGAGTTTTGCCATAGAATCAGACAAACCTTCATTTTGATGCTGGCTTAGAACTTTTAAAATCTAAACTGTGTGACTTTGTGCAAATTACTGTACTTTTTATGCCTCAATTTATTTATTTTTTAAATCTAAAAATGCAGGTAATACTTTACTATAGAGATTGAAGCTTGTGTCTCAAAAGCTTGACAGCATTTGCAATGACAGTGTTAAATGGATGATGGCAAGTTGTGTTTAGACCTTCACTACCATACTGACATGGTTTTACCAGAAAACTACTTTCCAAGTCCCAATGAACTAACCCAAAAGAAACACCAGGGGCCCACACTACTTAGGAAGGAGACTGAAACTTCATTTTAGCAGAGTTAAATTATTGCTGTCATTTTCTGGCTCCTACTGAAAAAGAATTTTGTCAGTGAGACACAAGGTATGTTGGGTGCTCTCTTTCAGGATTCTGTTCTCATTTACCCTGAGCAGAAATTCATAACTGGTTTAATTACACTTATCTGTCTTTGTCATTTGCTTTCATTAATCAATACATCACTGGAAAATGGTCTCAGATAAGGATTCTGAGTACATAGTCCATTGTGCACCTGTCCTCGGAATTCTCCTCTTTTAATGGTCCTCAAAAGCTGTGTCAGGGGACCAACACTGGGCAGACTTCAGTGCCACTGAAGAGGAAACTTAAGGACAGAGGCAGCTCCAGGGAAATTACTGCTTCTAGAACTGGTGAGCTGGGGCTAAGAACTGACTGTCCTAGATCTGAAACCTCGCTGTCTCTGGGTATTAGACAGGCTATTGTGCTGTGCTGGGCCGGGGGTAAGAAATTCTACTCCTTGGACTCTCAGGGCTCAAGAAACTTCCAAAGCGGTATAATCAAGCTCTTGAATAAGCTCTTAACGAGACTGTCGATCTGCAGACCACATACCTTGGCAGAAATTGGGACAGGCTAAGTGGAAGGAATTAATCAAGATGTGCAGACTGGATGGTGGGTCCCTTGCCTCCTAATGTTTGAAAGAAAACAAGGAGCTGAAAGTGAGCATCTTTGCTTACTTGGTGTCAAGGTAAGTGGACATTAGAATATGTGACCTTTCTGACAGCTTTAGGCTGCTTTTCAGAGACCCAAACTTATGGGATGCTACAGTAATTAACATCAAGAAGCTGTTACAAATTGACATCACTCTGAAAAGCAGGGAGTCTGAAAGGAGTGCGTATATTTCTGGAAAAAAAAAAAAAAAAAAAGTTTTCCAGGAGGTTTTAGTACACTGAGCTATTCTTTCCAGGTGGTGCTTTACACTGTCACATCTATCAAGAGGGTTCACAGGTGATGACACTAAATTCCAGGCCTGTTCTCTGGTAGCGTTCAGGGCATGAGAACCCTGAGGGTGTCTAGTAAGTCCTAACTATACCAGTGTCCCCTATGCTTGTTTTATAAGATGACGCTTGCAGAAATAGATGATGGGAGATGTGTGACATGTCATTCTGTGGTGTTTTTACTTTTAATTTCTAGTGGGAAGAAAGTAAATCCAATTAATGATTGGTTAAGTTCTATGTTTATATTTTTAAATTAATTTAAGATGGGTAACAATCTCTTTTTAGAACTCTTCAAGTTCCTTTTCAATGTTATTTGTCTTCCTAACCCCCCTTCTCTTTCCCCTCAGGGACTTCTCAGTGAGAAGAAGAAAACCTAGCCCCATCTCTGGCTCCTCTAGGTCCTTTAATGGCCAAATCTATAATCACCCCTTTTCTCCTTTCCTTTTCTTCACTGAAGCTCTGGCAGTAGATATTCTGGGCCATGGTTCAGATTCACCTTTTCAGCCGGTATAAACATGTCCCAGTTGCTTGGAGCACTGAGACTAGTGGTCAATAGTCACCAGTCTTTTCTGGGGACTTGCCTATTCCCTTCCCAGAGAACCCTGGCATTTACCCCCTTCCCATCTGAGGCTGGTGAAATGTCTGACAAAGGACACAAACTCTGCCTCTGCCTCTGCCTCTTTGCGTTAAGGTGGACCAATGCTGGATCCAGCTATGGCTGGACTTTACTTGAAATCATGTTCTACCCTGCTTCATCTGCCTTCCTTCCCTTTTTGTGTGATTTTTCTGAAGGGTGCACCCTCAATCAAAGGTATGCATTCTAATCTCTAATCTCTCCCCTGTTTATAGAGAACTCAACCTAAACAACTCTGTGGCCCAGCTAGGTCTTTAGAGAATATCTATCTGAATAAAGTGATTTACATAAATGTCTGAGAATTCATAGGTCCCCAAAGTCATTTTCATTCTATAAGAAGTCCCTTCTCAGCAGCTATTTATTCTCAATTGGGGGAAATTTCACTTAATATGATAGCAGATCGAATCTTTTCAGACAGTGTGGGAGATAATTCTTGGGGGCATTACATCGATCATACAGATATTTTATAGAGAAACCTACTGATATGCCTTGTAAAGGCCACAAAAGTGGTTGATGCCTTAAATATAATAGAGATATCCTAAAATCTAAAAAAGTGAAGATTTATGGCACACCTCTTGGGGGATGGACACAATTGCAAGAGGGTCTAGTTATGTGGAGTTATCCTTTGAAACTGTAGGGTGGATTAATGCTAACTAGGTAGTAAATATAATCTTGCTGCTAGGTGAAGGCCAAGTGGGGTTCCCGTCAATCTCTTGCAGACTGCTCTGTGTAAGTCATGCAGAGGAATGCAAAGTTATTGTTTGTTTAGTGGAAAACTACAATGATAACACAGGAATGAGAAATAAAAAAGACAGCGTGGTAAAGTTTTCACATGGACAAACATAAGTTTTCTATGTTGTGGTCAGTGTTGGAACATGCACTTTTTACAACACAAAGAACTTTGATGAACTATAAGGATATTTTTCTAATCAGGAAGGTAGTTTATTATTAAAATGAATGCTTGAGGGAATGCTTCTTTTTTTCTATTAGAGAAAAAATAAAATTATTAAAAAAGGTACAAACAACTTAGAAGAATAAAAAGCAAAATTAAGAAGCTTTCTGGTTTTCTTTCGGTTCTAGCTTTAATTTTTGAAGACAAGTAAGATTTGTTGTATACTTTATATATATACTTCCAAATACTATTCTTTATACACACAGATATACAATTATATATATACACACACACATACACATACTCATTTTACCATAAAGGCATATTTATAGATTTTTCTAAACATCTAAAGGAATAATGTAATTTTGTTTTTCAACAACTTTCTTCACTCAACAGTATACATTGATGTTCTTTTATATTCCTACAATTGGTATGAGCTACCAACTTACTTTTTACATAGCTATATACAGTTTTCAGAATAATGTAACTTTCAAAGGTTTCTTCACAATTGGAATTTTCTGATCCAAACTGGAAACCAATATTACCCTATCATGTGCTATGTTCTAAGAAACCTGAGGAAGAAGCAAGAACTCTGGAAGTTGGAGAAGATATGACTTTAAATCCTTATTCCATATATTAATATTAGCAGCTGTACCATCTTTGCAAATTATTTAAGCCATTTTATGCTCACTTCTCTTGCTTATAAAATGGAGACATCAATACTTAATTTTTTAGGATGTTTTCATTACTGAGCATAACACTATGTGTATATAGAGTCAGCCACCACAATGTCAAGTTTTTGTTAGATAAAATTTATATATTAGGTTGAAACGTAAGGTTGTTTATACACATATTCAATCATTTTTAACTTAACAAAAATGGCAATTTCATATGATTCAACCTAATATATATTATGTATGAAATTTCATATCTGTTCTCCTCAAAGAGTACGTTTTGAGAAGACAATGAACTTAAACATAAATTTCTATTTAAGGGCTAAGTAATCAATATAAGAGGCGACTCTTTGAAGAATTAAAATATAGAGAGGTAAGTGTTGGCTGCAATAATTAGGAATGACAATGTAAGTACGTCACCTGACATCAACCTTGAAAGATGGGTAAGACTGGATGGCTAGGGAAGAAGTAGAATATTTCAAAAGTTATGACTGATTAAACAATCTGTCTCAGAGATAAATGAACAACATGATAAACATTTAGAATTCAGGTGCAAAGCTAGCAGAAAAAAGGTGATAGGTACCATCACTATTTACAGTAAACAAATGAAGATAATTTTAGAGTTAAGAAAAGTGCTTATGAAGAATGCTTTAAAAAATCTTTAAAGCATAAAACTGAAGAACATGCTATTACTAAATCAGCCTTCTGGCAAGTATGGACTGTGATGACTGAAAAAATGAGCCATTGATGGAAGTGAAGGATGCAGAGGGAAATGGTGAGCATGTGAACAAAAATTAATACAGGCGCCCATGGGTTATGCAAACCATTGACTGATAAGCACAGCACGGGCTTTACAAAGACCATGTAAATGAAGGAGCAGAGGTGAGAGTAATCAAGGGTGAGCAAGAGGCACATGCAAGATGTGAAACATTCAGGGACAGAAGAGGCTGGGAAAGATTACAGAATAAATTTAGACAGTGTACAAAAGCTCAGGCAAATCAAAGGTGGAAAATGAAGGAAAAATTGCACAAGAAAATTGATAGTAAGATGTGCTTTGAGTACATGGAAACAAGATGTCTGTACAGAAGGCAAGAGTCTCTCACAGATGGCAAAGGTAATTTATTGAGAGAAGAGGTAGATTTCTGAAGCTAGATAATTAAATGACTTCGTTTTCCTAAGTATTAGTGATGATGGGCATGGATGTATACTTCTAGGAGGAAAAATTGAGAGAAATCAGGCAGATATTAACATAACAGGAAAGGAAATAGATTGAGGATATTGTTGACTTCTTTATGGTTGAATGAAAACATGATTGCTGTATGAATTCTAAAAAGCTTTGTGATATTGAGTAGATTTTTTAGCTGTCAAGTGAGAGATTTGACAAAGTGAAGTTTAAGGCAGTTTTTCTCAAAAAGTGGTGCATGGGCCAGTAGGCCCATGTGTTACTTGTTACGGGCCTTGACGAGATAAGTACAGACTTTGAGATTGTTTGACATTGCTGTAATACCCAAGCATGTGATTATGTATTTTTCAAAGTATTGGCCTGCAATACATAGATTTGAAAATTTAAAAAGTGGTTAATCACTGTAGATAGCTTGAGAATCAGTGGTATAAGACTCTAACTTTAAAAATTATACTTACATATTTTCAATGATTGAAACTTCCCTGACCTGCGGCTATGTCTGATTCATGCTTGCATTAGTTTGCTAAGGGGACCATAACAAAATATCACAGATTGAATGACCTAAACACCAGAAATTTATGGTATCACAGTTCTGGATGCTGGAAATTCAAGATCAAGGTTCCAGTAGTGCTGGTTGCCTCTGCTGCCTCCTTACCTAGCTTGTAGACCTTCTCCTAGTGTCCTCACTGGGTCTTTCTTCTGTGAACCTACCTCTGGTGTCTCTCTGAGTGTCCTATTCTCCTCTTCTTATAAGGACTTTAGTCAGATTAGTTTAATACCCATCTTAATGGCCTCATTTTAACTTAATTATCTTTTTAAAGGCCATATCTCCAAATATAATCATAATATAAAGTACTGGGGGTTTGGGCTTCAAATATGATCATAATATAAAGTACTGGGGGCTCAGGCATGAGGGGACACAATTTTGCCCATAATGATGCTGCATTTTTTTCCCCAAGAGCATCATTTTGCAGCAACCTAATCACCTAATAGAAAATGTAAGACATAATAATGCTATATTTTTATTTTATTTTAATTTATGTATATTTCCCCCCAAATAACGTTGTCATTCTCCATAAATCAAGGTCAAAAACAAATTCCTGTTGTCCAAAGTAGCAGCCACTGTACTAGGTATTTAAATTTCAGAACCATCATTTAAAAAAAAATAGTGTATCAGATCATGCTAATGTCTCTCAAAGTAAGTGGAGACATAAGGCAATCTGTATTCAAACTTTTACCTGGGCACAACTGAATGACTTTGATGCATTTCATTTTTTTACATAGCTCTCATCACATAGAAGTTTACTCTGTCTGTGTCCTGTTTTTAACTCCCCTGTACACTGCTTTTTTTCCCTTCAATTTAAATTAGTCTTTGGGCATATTTCAAATTAATACCTTAGGTTATATTTCTACAAGTAAATATAGTGGGTCGAAGTAGATTAGTTTTAAACCTTTATGAGTCTGCCCCCAAATTGCCCTAATCTCAGGCATGTGAATTGACCTCTTCACTAGTAGTATGTGGGAATACAGGTTGCATATCCCTTATCTGAAATGCTTGGGGTCTGAAGCATTTCAGATAATTTTAAGTTCAGAATATTCCATATATGGGATATTTTGAAGATGAGATCCAAGTCTGAACACAAATTTTATGTTTCATAGACACCTTATACACATAATCTAATGGTAATTTAATACATTTTAAATAATTTTGTGCATAAAACAAAATTTGCATACGTTGAATCATTAGAGAGCAATGGCGTCATTATCTCAACCAATGTGCCCAGAATATGGACAATTTGTGGTTGTTTGGTGTAATGTCACCATCATTCCTGCCTGATTTTATAGGACAGTGATAAGCAATCATTTTCTTACACTTATTCACACATAAATACTTAACATTAAAAAAAATATATCATTAATGCAGTAAAGAAACAATGTGTTCTGGGTAACTAAGCAGCACAGCAGTATCACCAGAATACCTGCATCCACTGAACAGTAGTGACAAAGGGCAAACTTTTGCTCCCCACTTATGATGTTGTGTTTTGATTAAAAGGTTACTGTTGGCCGGGCATGGTGACTCACACCTGTGATCCTATCACTCTGGTAGCCCAAGACAGGTGGATTGCCTGAGCTCAGGTGTTTGAGACCAGCCTGAGCCAGAATGAGAACTCATATCTCTGAAAAAGAAAGCTATGGCAGGTGCCTGTAGTCCCAGTTACTTGGGAGGCTGAGGCAAGAGAATCGCTTTAGCCCAAGAGTTTGAAGTTGCTGTGAGCTGTGATGACACAGTACTCTACTGACAGCAACAAAGTAAGACTCTGTCTCTAAAAAAAATTGGTTAGTGTACACTATATTATATTTTTCTAGATGAGAAGAAACATCAGAAGCAGTTGAAGAACCAGGAAATGGGTTCTCTATGGATGAGAAAGAATTCACTGCTAAATGGTTTTTAAAAATGTTTCCTAACAGTCATCTGCCTCATTACAATTAGAAGTCTCTCTAATTTTATAAACTAGCATGTTTTACTGTTCAGTTGTGAATGCACCTTATTCCAGTTCTTTAATGAGCATGTCAAACATTTTGACCACATCATCTATAATAAGCACTTTTTGTGCAGTGTTAATGTGAATTTGTTGCCTTATCATGATCACTTTGATTCATAACCTCTTCAGCTATTCCACCATCAGTCAGTGATCAAACAACTAGAATCACATTATTTTATTTTTATTATTTATTTATTTTTTAGAAACAGGGTCTTACTCCTTTGCCCACGGCTGGAGTACAGTGGTGTGATCATACCTCATTGTAACCTTGAACTCCTAGACTCATGTAATCCTTCTGCCTCAGCCTCCCAAGTAACTTGGAGTAGCATCCTTCATGCTAAAATTCTTTTGGAAGCCTTTGCCACCCATCCCTATGTTCACTGCTGCTAACTGGTCAGGAATTGTCTTTATATTTACTCTTTATTGCTGTAAGAATATCCTGATCAGGTGGCTGAAATAATGAAGTCACATTAGAGGGAAATCCATGGCTTAAACATTCTTTTTGATGAGACTTTCAGCTGGAGGTTGAGCAAAATAGGTGTTGAGGAATAATACAATTTTGCAGTCCGGCAGTAATCATGAGCAACTGGTACAAAATATTTGTGAAACCAATCAGAAAGCCCTTCCCCCACAACTTATGCCATTTTGTCAGCGTAATAATGGTCTAGTAAAAAAATTCATTTCTTGAAAATAGCAAGGATACAAGCTTTTTTACCCATCACAGCTAGTTTACATTTTTGTATGCCTGCTGCATTAGCACATCCTAGCACAGTTTTTCTTTCCCTGACTCCTTAAGGGGGTTGTCTCATCAGCTGTGTTCAATGTTTTTCTGGGGGCAATAATGTAAAAGTAGTGATGTTTCATCAGCATTATAGACTTGTTCTGGCATCACATTTTCTTCAGTGATGACCTTGGCAACAATCAATGAATTTCTCCACTGCTTCATACTCAGTAGATGTTCATTACCACAAATATTTGAAAATTTATTTATTTATTAAATCATAAACACATAGATCATGTATACATTAATGCATTTATGGGGTACAATGTGCTGATTTCATATACAATTAGGAACGCTTATTTTGAAAATTTAATGGTATGTTTTTCTTAAAATTCTGCAACCAGCCTGTTGAATGCTCATGGTTCCTTTCACTATTTAGTTTATTGTGATAGATCTTTGCTACTTTCATGATAAGCATACCATTCATTAAGTGGCATGTGCTCACTGCAACACTGATGGATCCATTTTGTCAATGCACAATTGAGATCCTCATGCATTGTTTTTCTGTGTTTCATTAACTTATGTTTACCACTTTTAGCATAGAATTTCAATTCATTTATCCTTCTGTTTCTATGGGTCAGATATGGTGGTCGTCCCAACAACATACTCTTTTGTAAGACTTTTCACTTTTACATTGCTTTCCAATTTCTCCTACAGCTTGACTTTCTGTGCTATTGATAGACATGAAGGTGTTATTTTTTTAAATCACTATTATTCATAGGGGTATCTGCAGACCTTTTTGACATTTTTAACAATATCTTTATAACACAGAGTGAAGAATAATAGAAAAACCCACATTGACTAGAGCATGTAGGTCTTGGCCCCAGGGAGGTCTTCATGGGGAACCTGTCATTGGAGCATTCAGCCTACACACGTGCCATGTTACTACCTTTTGTGGGTGCACTTATGTTGGAGAATTTGGATGTGTGGGGAAAGACATACTGCAACTGAGGGGTCAGGAATCATCTTTTTCTTTTTTAATGTTTTTTTTTTTTTTTAATTTTTTTTGAGGCAGAGTTTCACTTTGTTGCCTGTGGTAGAGCGCTGTGGCATCATAGCTCACAGGAACCTCAAACTCCTGGGATCAAGCAATTCTCTTGCCTCAGCCTCCTGAGTAGCTGGGACTAGGCATCCAGCAAAATGTCCAACTGTTTTTTTAGAGATAGGATCTTGCTCTTGCTCATGCTGTTCTCGAAACTGTGAACTCAGGCAATCCACCCACCTCAGCCTCCCAGAGTACTAGGATCCTTTAACAACACTGAATAAACTCTGTGTTGTATGCCTGTTTTAACTATGAGCCTTTACATCAGATCAGGTGTGGAATTTTCCCCTTGGGCATCAAGTCAGCCCTCTTATTTTGGAGTATTTTAAATTTCAGAGCTTTGGGTTAGAAATGCTCTACCTTTACCCATTTGTCTATACTCTTGCTAGACTTTTTGACCATTAAACAAACTTTTAAAAAATAAGTTTAAAAGATGAAATGTGATATAGTACTTCATTTTGTATATATCTTGTTACAGATAAGGTTGTATTATTTTTCTTTTTTTTAATTTATTTTTATTTTTTTATTTTTATTTTTATTTTTATTTATTTATTTTTTTTAATTATAGATAAAAATATGCACCACAGATGTGGCCCAACCCATCACCCTCCATCCACCCAAACTTGTATTTCTTATTCTGTGAATTGCTGTTAAGTTTAGTGTGATGTACTTTCAAAGATAGCAAAGAACATGTTGTACTATAATAATTTCACCTTGTAGTCAGAAGTGGGCATAAATTCAAAATACTATAAAACATTGTAAACTTGTTTTCATTCTTCTTCTTTCACAATTTTTTCTGTTTTCTATTAATATACTCTATTAATAACTTTCCTGTATTTGCTTATGGAGGTCCCAGTATGCAGTATATTTAGAAACTCATTATAAAGTTCAATATTCACCCAATTTTCAATATTCAAAAGGCAACTAACCTCTAAGTTCATTAGGAAGAATGGAACTGAACCTGAAATTTTACTTTGTTGAAATTTTAACCTGTATTGTTCAGGCAATATGACTCTAGATAGATATAAAGGCCAAGAAACTTGAAAGGCAATAGATATGAAGGCCAAGAAACTTCAAAGAACAAGGTTGAAGTGTGGCTTACATTTCTTTGGTTTGTACATTTTGTCTGTGTGGTAATAAATACTTCAATTTACCATGCACAGTCTTTTTTGTGCATTATTTTGGGCCTCACAGATGGACTGAGACAGCCTTTTCGTGTATTACCAGCCTTCAAGTGGTACTCTGGGGGCCTACTCAGAAACTTCTGTCTTCCTGGGAAAATGGCATTGAATATGTTTGTGTTGTACAAAGGAGGGATAAATTTATGAGGACATTTTTCATTATGTGAATAAACCATTTTCTCACACATAAGCAAGAGAACTTTGCAAAAGATAGAGAGGTGAGAGATGAAACATTTGGTAGAAGAGGGAGCAGCTGGAGTCTAATTACGGCAGATAATTATTTAAATCAGAAATCATAAATTCCTAGCCTTCTGGCTAACTTTACAAATATCTTGGGACAGCAAGGTCTTAATTTTCTTTCAAATATTTTTTATTTGGTAAAATATGTATGACATAAAACTTACCTTTTTATCTATTTTTAAGTGTACAGTTTAGTGGTATTAAGAACATTCATATTATTTACAACCAGCACCAGCACTTCTCTCCAGATGTCTTTTCATCCTAAAAACTGTAACTGTAGCCATTATACAATATCTTCCCCTTGCATCCTTTCCCTTGGCAACCACCATTCTCTGATTGTCTCTATGATGTGGCCTAGGTACCTTATATAAGTGGAATCATATGTGTACAATATTTGTCTTTTTGTGAGTGGCTGATTTTGCTTAGCACAATGTCCTCAAAGTTTATCCACAAGATTATAGAATTTTCTTCCTTTTTAAGGATTGCATAATATTTCATTGTATGTTCATATCATATTTTGCTTATTCATTAAGTTTTTGACAAATGCTTTCACATTGTAACTATTGTGAATAAAGCTGCTATGAATATGGGTGTACAAATATCTTTTTGAGACTCTGGTTCAATAATTTTGGGTTTATACTCAGAAGGGAAGTTACTGGATTATATGGCAAATCTACTTATAATACTTGAGGACCTACCAGATAGTTTTCTGTATTAGCTGTACCATTTTACATGGCCTGTAACAGTGCCCAAGGGTTCTATTGTCTTCACATCCTTGCCAATATTTGTTATTTACTGTTTTTTTTTTTTTTTAATAGTGGCCATACTAATGAGTATGAGATGTAATTTCATTCAGATTTTGATTTTGATTTCCCTGATCATTATCAATATTAAGCATATTTCTATGTGCTTATTGGACATTCATATATCTTCTTTGGAGAATGCCTATTCAACTCCTTTGCCCATTTTTCAATTGGGTTGTTTTGTTTTTGCATTATTGTTGTTAAGTTGTAGAATTTCCTCATATATTCTAGATATTCTTTATTATATATGTGATTTGCAAATTATTTTCACTTTTTGTGGACTGCCTTTTCATTCTATTGATGGCATATCCTTTGATGCCCAAAAGTTTTTAATTTTTATGAAGTCAAATTTGTCCATTTTTTCTTTTATTACCTGTACATTTAGTCTTTTATCTAAGAAATTATTGCTAAATCCAATGTTGCAAAAGTTTTGCCCTGTGTTTGCCTCTAGGTCCTACATTTTAGGTATTTAATTAATTTTGAGTTAATTTTTGTATGAAGTATTATGTTAGGACTCAACTTTAGTTTTTGCATGTGGATATTTCATTTTCTCAGCACTATTTGTTGAAAATACTGTCCTTTTCCCATCTGGCATTCTTGTTGAAAATCACTTGACTATACAAGTGAGAGTTTATTTCTGGGCTCTCTATTCTATCCCATTAGTCTATATGTCTGTCTTTATGCCATTGCTGTACTGTTCAATTGTCATAGCTTTGGGTATATTTTAAAATCAAGAAGTATAAGTCCTCCAATTTTTTTTTTTTTTAGTATAATTTTAGCTATTGGGATTCCTTGAGATTCCATGTGAATTTTAGGATGGATATTTGTATTTCTGTAAAAATTATTCCTGGGAATTTGATAGGGATTACACTGCATCTGGCTTTTAGTAGTATTGATGTTTTAGTAATATTAAGTCTTATAATCTTTGATTATTGGATGTCTTTCTATTTATTTGTGTCTTCTTTAATTTCTTTCAGCATTGTTTTGTAGTTGTGATTATATAAGTCCTTTATCTTCATGGGTAAGTTAATTCCTAAGTATAGCTAACCTTTACACAACAAAGGTTTGAACTGCACAGACCCACTTATATGTGGACTTCATTCAACCAAATGCAGAATGAAAATACAATGCTTATGAGATGTGAAACTTACATATCCAGAGGCCTGGGTTCCCACAGAGCTGATTGTAGAACTTGAATGCCCATGAATTTTGGCATACATGGGGTCCTGGAACCAATCCCTCATGTACACTGAGGGATGACTGCATTTTATTCTTTTTAATGCCATTGTAAATGAAACTTTTTCTAATTATTTTTAGACATTTTTCACAGTTAGTGTATAAAAATGCTATATTTTTGTGTGTTGACTTTGTATCTTGATACTTTATTTTGTCAAATGCTTTTCTTGCATCTACTGAGATGATCAAGCTTTTTTTTTCTTTATTCTGTTCCTGTGGTGCATTATGATGATCAATTTTTTTGTATGTTGAACCACTGTTGCATTCCAGTAATAAATCCTCCTTGGACATAGTGTATAATCCTTTTAATATGCCACTGGGTTCAGTTTGTTAGTAATTGCTTAAGGATTTTTGCATTATGTTCATAATGAATATTGGCTTATAGTTTTCATTTTTTGGTCATACTTTTGTCTAGCTTGTTATCAGAGTAATGCTGACGTAGAATTAGTTTGGAAGTATTTCTTCCTCTTCAATTTTTTTTTTTAAAAATATTATTTTTCTTTAAATGTGTGGTAGAATTAACCAGTGGAGACAGTAGGCACAAGGGTTTTCTTTGTTGGGATATTTTTAATTACTGATTATCCTCTCTAAACAGTTATAAGTCTATTCCAGATTTATATTTTTCATTATTTAGCCTGAGGAAGATTTCTATTTCCAGATGTTTGTCCATTTATATAGTTTATTCAATTTGTTGGCATACAGTTATTCATAGGATTTTCTTATTATTCATTATATTTCTATAGAATTGGTAGTGTAGCCTCACTTTCATTTCTAATCTTAGTAATGTAAGTCTTCTTTTTTTTCCCCTTAATCAATTTAGTTAGCAGTTGGTCGATTTTGTTGATCTTCTGAAACAGTCAACTTTTAATTTTGTTAATTTTTCATATTGTGTCCTATTTTATATTTGGTTACCTCTTTCCTATTCCTATTCTTAATTATTCCCTTCTTTCTACTATCTTTGGATTTAGATTGATTTTATTTTTCTAGCCCCTTACATTTTAAAGCTGATTATTGATTTGAGATCTTTTTGATTTTTTTTTAATGTAAGCAGAAGTCTGACAATTAAGTTCATGCACTCATCCTAGAAAAAGTGCTACATATCTCATTGCTAAATATCACTATGATCACCTTCAAAGTATTCCCCTTGGGAAGCTATGCATTGATTCCAGTACTTAGTGCATCCTTCAAAGCAATTTTGAAACTCTTTTTCTGGAATGGCTATCAAAGCTATCATCATGTTACCCTGATTCCTGCATTTTATTAAAATTTATTTCTTTTAATATTCTCTTTCTCTTTGGGTAAAGAAAAAAGCCATTAGGGGCCAGATAAGGTGAGTAGGGCGGGTGTTCAAATAAAGTTATTTGAGTACTGGCTAAAAACTCTCTTATAGGTAGTGCCATGTGAGCTGGTGCATTGTTGTGATGCAAGAGCCATGAGCTATTAGCCAATATTATCAATGAAAATTTTCCTGTTTCTCTATCAATGCTTACTTGGTCTGCTATCCTTCTCATAGTCAGCTAACAATTTTGACACATAATTCACTGAAATTTTATAATATTTTCATCAGTTCTGTTTGTTACTGTCTGCCCTAACCTCTCATCATCAGGGACACTTTCTCTTCTCTCAGAAAAGTGTTTAATGCATTTGTACACTGCCATTTTCTTCACAGCAGTATCTCCATAAACTTAGACTAACATGCATCTGATTTCACTTCCACTTTTACCAAGTTTCACAAGGAATTTATTGCTCAGCACCCATACCACAGTGGTTACGGCACTGGCCACATACACCAAAGCTGGCAGGTTTGAACCCGGCCTGAGCCAGCTAAACAACAATGACAACTACAACAAAAAAATAGTCAGGCATTGTGGTGGGCACCTGTAGTCCCAGCTACTTGGGAGGCTGACGCAAGAGAATCACTTAAGGGGGAGAGTTTGAGTTTGCTGTAACTGTGATGCCATGGCACTGTACTGAGAGTGACATAGTGAGATTCTGTCTCAATTAAAAAAAAAAAAAAAGAAATTTACAGATATTTGTACATTACTGTAATTCAAAGCCTGACATTCTTATGACAGTACAAAAAACATGCAACAACAATAATGAATGCCAGTCAGCAAGACACTTACATACATTGGTATGTACATAACTGTTAGATACTAACATACCAAAGTTATGAAACCTTACCAAGTTTTTTGTACAGTGCTGCCAATGTCAGTGCATGGTAGCACATTCTCAAACTTAATTGTCAGACTTTATAGATAGCTAAAAATTTCCCTCACAGCACTGTTTTTATTGTGTCTCATCTGTTTTGATATGTTGTTTTAATTTTCTTTAATCTCTTAAGTATTTTCTAATTTCTCTTGTGATTTCTTTTTAGATTCATCAGTTGCTTAAAGAGTATGCTGTTTCATTTCCACAAATTTGCAAAATATAAAATTTTCCTTTTGTTATTTGTTTCTAACTTATCGCATTGTGAATGAAGAAGACACTTTGTATAGTATTTATTTTTAAAAATCTATTGTAACTTCATTTGTGACCTAAAATATAGTCTATGCTGAAAATATCTCATGTGCACTTGAGAAGAATGTGTTTGCCGTTGTTATTGGTTAGAGAGTTTAAATATGTCTGTTAACATCTATTTAGTTCATTGTGTTCTTTAAGTCCTCTGTTTCTTGGCTCATCTGTTGGCTTGTTGTTCTACCTATTACTGATAGTGTATTAATAGTGGGTATTGAATTCTCCACCCATTATTGCAGAACTATTTCTTCCTTCAAATCTTTCAGAGAGTAGATATTTTCTGTTGATAGAAGAGCTGAAATTGACCAAATTTAAGCTGCAATTTGGTCTGAAATTGACCAAATTTAAGCCTCCCCTAAAAGCTACAAACCTCCAATAGATGCTAGAGTTCCAAAATAGTTACATGAGACAGATTCTACCAGTGTAATTGTCATGTATGTGGAGAGACAAATCCCTGATGCTTTCTACTCTGCTGTCTTCCTACAAATCTACCTTAAAATAGTTGCCAACGTTTGGGCATTTGACCCCTTCCTCTCTCTTTTGCTTTTCACTCACCATGTGACACACCTGATCCCCCTTCACCTTCTGCCTTAACTGAAGCTTCTTGAAGCTCTCACTGGAAAGAGATGGTGGTGCCATGCTTCTTGTACAATTTACAGAATCATGAGCCAAATAAACCTCCTTTTAAAATAAATTATCCAGCCCCAGGTATTTGCTTTATAGCAATGCAAAGTACACTAACACATTGATGTTTAAAAACTGAAGATATTAAAAAGAAATTTATATTTCCAAACTCTGATAAAAAATTGGAAAGTCAGGTTGGCTCTCATTCCTTCCTGGTAATAATTGGATGAGGCTGAGTCACGGCGACCTGTTAGTCAAGGTACGCTGGTTTCAGTTCGCTGTCACCCTTACTCCCTAGCGATCCCTACCTTTGTTTATCATTGAACTTATGTGATCCACTGCACTCATGTTTGCTACTCATCAGGCTCCTTTAAAACATTGTATACCATGGAATACTATGCAGCCTTAAAGAAAGATGGAGACATTACCTTTTTCATGTTTACATGGATGGAGCTGGAACATATTCTTCTTAGCAAAGTATCTCAGGAATGGAAGAAAAAGTATCCAATGTACTCAGCCCTACTATGAAGCTAAATTATAGTTTTCACGTGAAGGCTATAATCCAACTATAGCACAAGACTATGGGGAAAGGGCCAAGGAAGGGGAAGGGAGGGAGGAGGTTTTGGTAAAGGGAGGGTAATGGGTGGGGCCACATCTATGGTACATCTTAGAATGGGTACAGGTGATTGCACTAATGTACACAGCTATGATTTAACAATAAAGAAAAAATAAAACATTTGATTTAAGCCACCTACTTTGTAATAAATATTGATTCTGCTCTCAAAATGATAAAATAATGTAGCAGAAATGTCCTAAGCCTGAAAGAGAGGGTGTCTTTATTCTCACATTGGTTTGGCTAATTTTTGCCACTCTATTTGCTCATTTGCAAAATGAGATGCTTGTATGGGATGACTCTGACCTTGCCCAGTAACATTCTGTCTCATTGACTTCATACCATTAGAGGCCTTAGACAGACACTTTAATGAACACATCATCCATACTTTGGACTAAATATATATATTTAGTTATATATAGTTATTATGTGATCATTCCCTTAGTTACCTCACTGGTAACTTAATGAGTTTTAGTCTTACCAAATTTTCCTCTTTGAATTGTTAATAAATCTGTTAGTGGTTTATTTATTTTTATTTTACATTCAAAGAAAAAAATCTGTCAAGCAGAAACAGGGCATTTGGCTCTTGGAATAAAATCTCTGAATCTAGCCTCTGCAGCTAGCATTGGAACTGCAAAGCAACAGTCATTCAGTATAAGTTTGTGTGAGACTGATATTTTCAGGCAAACAAGCTGTTTATGCAATGGTTATAATCCCAGGGAATTGACTCCTTTCTGGGAGACGATTGGAATTTCTTGTTGTGATGATTTTTGACAGCCTAGTTATAAGCAGTTGGTGATCTTTCAAAAATAAATTACTTTGTGTACCCACATGTGTCATAGCAAAAGAGCTGTTAACAGATTTATAAACTATTAATTATTAATATTTTTCTAATGGCTGGAGTTGCCTATTTTATTTTTCTTCTATAATTTAAACTGAAAACTATCACAGGATTTCTTAGTGTCAAAAATTATCAATTCTTCTAATCCTTCAATATCCTACTTCTCTTTAACTGCAAAATATTTGTTATATTTTTCATAATAGAAAATGAAGAGATGTGTTTGACATAGTTTTCTGAAGGAGAAAGAATATTTTCTATTATCTAGAAAATAATTAATATTTATAACTTGAGAATGAGTTCTTTTATCATGGCTTGATAGTCAATGAATTGTTAAGAGTGTGTTTGTGTAGTATATAAATGCATAATGTGTTGTGTGTGAGCTAAATGTGTATATAGACACACACACACACATATATATGTTTATATTTAATTAAAGTAGCACAGATCATATGGCTATGGTACAATACACATTGAGTTTATTCTTTAAGTAACTGATGTTTATACATTTAAATGCTAAAATTAAGCATGCACATTATTTATTTTCTAAAATGCATTACACTTGATTTTAGTTTTTTGAACTTGGAGGTTAAACCACAATTTTTACCTCATTTGTATTTTCCCATTTTCTTTAGGTGCAAAGTGTTTTACTATCTCAATAAACATTACCATATTTTTGTTTTTTTATAATTATTTTTCTGACTTATTTACTTAAGCTCTAAACTGCTATTTTTCTCTGGTAAATATCAGCTATTATTGGTCCCATTCCTCTTTACAATTTATTATGTTTACTCTGCCATGGGCTAGGTTTGAATTTTTTGTAAATTAAGAGTTAACTTCCAGGCAATTGCACTAATGTACAAGCTATAATTTAACAATAATAAAAAAAAAAAGAGTTAACTTCCAAATACAAAGTTCTTTCAAAATTTTGAAAACTTTATTTTTTAGAATATGTGTTTTATGAGAAAATATGACTCCTTGTTACTACAGTTTGGTTGTGTTCCAGATCCTTGAGGTTAGAGAACCTTTCTGTGCTTGATTTGATTCATGAAAGATTCTATAATTACTATTAAGAAGAATTTGTTTGTTAGCTGCAGCTTGGGCCACTTGTCAAACATTGCCTTTGCCATTCAGTCAGCTAAACACTCAATGTGAAGAGATATGCCCTGCTTTCAGTTATCAGGTGTCAGACTGGATTGTTTGCCTGAGGGCTTATCCACAAGTACTGCATGATCCTCCATTGAAAGTTTTACTTTAGGGGTGTTGGTAAACTAACTATTCTGAGCTTGTCATTATAATTGCCTGCATTTCTGTTTATTCTGTATCAGAATCCTTTGAAATTCTGTGTCCCCGACTCACTGAAACATGGAGAAAAACAGACCATTAAACAGATGCTATATGGGGCATGGCCCTGTGGAAATCACTATGGAAATTTAAGAGACCAATTATTTTAGAAGATGTCAATGCCCATCAGAAATCTTTTGCAGGATTGCAAGGTGATTAGAACCTGCAAATAGACATCCTGGTGCTCTTTCTTTAGGTGGTTACCATGTACCTTGTCCGTATAATCAATGAACAAGGAGGAACTGCAGAAATGCCAAGATGGGCTAATCTTTAGTACGTTCCTCTTCCATTACCTGAGGCACAAAATGCCAATCAGCTGTCCTACTTGTGTCTTCCAGGAAGAGAGACAGAGGCTACCGATGGCTATAGGGCAGATTCCTAGAGGAAAGACTCTGCATATAGCAGGCATGTAGATGATATTAGATCACTACTAGTATCCAGGAGGATATAAGGGGTTCTGAAAAGAATTGACACTTGCTCTGAACTGGGTGGTAGATGCAGATACTTGAAGCACCATGAAAGAACTGGCACAGAAGAAATTGTAGCAATTTGGATAGCTGAAGTATATTACTTCAGACCAAGGGATACACATATGCATACACTTATGGACAAAGAGATATCAGAGATATTATAGCAAATGGATAGATCATATTGTATATCATTCTCAGGGTAGTGATTTGATAGAGAACTGGATAAGGCGATTGAAGTTTTTTTGTTGTTCTAAAATAGGAGGAGATAAAAGCATGAAAGCCTGCCTTCCAAAACTTAGCAAGTATGTGTTCACACTCATTATAAGAGGAGCCAGGGCTCACGCTAGATAGATTCTCCCCTTTTGTAGGAAACCTGAGAAACAGATGGTGGCAGAACATGCTAGTATGACAATACAATTCTTTCCCACATCTTCTTGACTTCCTTCCTTCCTACCTGCTACAGTGTTACAGGTCCAGACCTACAACTGTGAATTCCAGACACAGGGTTGAATAATCCCTAAGCAAGAAACTGTAACTGTATTCTTAAAAAATTTTGGTAGAATTCCTGAGGATCTGATAGAATGGCTTGTGCCTGCTCCCCATGTGGGAGAAGTGGGGTTGACAGCTATATTGCCTAGTGTTCAGTATAATCCACTGGTTCTGCACCTACATCATGGTACCCTGTGAATGGGAATGGACAGAGAGGAGACACTTGCTAGACTGGTATTAGAGCTAGATATCTGCACCAGCAAAATGCCTAAACCTAATATCACCATCTGTTGTGAAAATATTTGGGTCAACATCTATGAAAAATTGAGAGGAGAAAAAATAGAGGCCAAGGCAGAGGAATAAATAAATGGATTGTGCTTGAGAGAAATCCAATATTATATTGGTATCTTGAGAGAAGCTTGAGGCAAAAGAATGTCTCTTAGCACAATTAAGCTAGAGACTCAAAATACTGAATGTGTATAGTTGCCAAGACTACCCCTGTTTGGGGACCTTGACAAGATGGAATGGAAGCCTGCAAGCCTGAATGTCATTAGAAACTCTTTGGTCATAGGATATGATGATGAAATAGGCCAGTTGCTGATGGTTGAATGGAATCATAATTATTTGTCAGTATCCTTGACTCTTTTTTTTCCAGTTACAGAGGGTATAATTCAGGAAGAAAATTGTTAGGAACCCCACATCAGATCATAAAATCATGTGATATACAACTTCCAGCAGATTAAATGCTATGAAGCTATAAACCTTGGTAGCCAAATGCTTAGAAAGGTCCATGGCTATAATATACAAAACATAGTAACTACATGCCTAATATGCCACAGTGTGTTATGTACAAATACATATCACCTTTGTTTTTTGTAGGAAGAAAACTATTAAACAGAGTAGGACATGATGGTGAATTTATGATGAGAATGAAGTGGTAGGTTTTAGATTTTGGGAAGCAGGTTTATACAGGGACAAGGAGGGTTATGGGAGACCTTATGGTAATTCAGACAAAATTACATCTGGGTATGACTACCACTCATCATCTAACCCTAATATGAAGAATTCAATTCGTTGGGTGCAACTTGTATCCTAACTCAACACCATGCATGTGTTGAGTTAAACAACAATGGCCTACAAGAAAGAAAAAGACTTTAGGAAGTTAGGTGACAACCTGGATATTGTGAGACAAGCTGTATTCACTTTTAATGGGAATAGAATCACCTTTTAAAGGAAAAAGATTCATAAACTAGAATGAAGAGATTAGAGAAAATTCTCTCCCAGAAGGAAGGCAAGGGATGGGAGTCAGACTGGAAAGATGAGGTTTCTGTGAAGTGGATCAGGATGATGGATAATGTTAGGACCCAGCATTCAGAAAAGCTTATACCTTGACATCAGGATATGGAGGGAGAGGAAGTGTGAGAGAGGAAACTTGGAAGCCTGGGCTTTGTTGTCCCTAGACCAGGGGTGGCGAACACGCGGCTAGAGCCGCATGCGGCTCCTGGCCAAAATGAATTTCGGCTCTTTGCCTCTTATCATTATTTTGTATACTGTGGCTCTTTGCCAAGTTTGGATTTTGTTATGCTGCTTCTGAGGAGG
>CAUYPK010081804.1:0-39359 GCA_963574355.1 Loris lydekkerianus
TGTAGGACATGTGCCTGTCTTCTTCAAAGAAGTTTCTTTTTAAGTCCCTTGCCCAGCCTGAGATGGGATCACTGTTCTTTCCTTGCTTATACAATTAAGTTCTCTGTGGATTCCAGTTATTAAACCTTTGTCGGAGACATAACCTGCAAATATCTTCACCAGAGTGTTTTTTGCAGCCTGATTCATAATTGCTAAGTCATGGAAGATGCCCAAGTGCCCATCGACCCACAAATGGATTAATAAATTGTGGTATATGTACACTATGGAATATTATGCAGCCTTGAAGAAAGATGGAGACTTTACATCTTACATGTTTACATCGATGGAGCTGGAATATACTCTTCTTAGCAAAGTATCTCAAGAATGGAAGAAAAAGTATCCAATGTACTCAGCCCTACTATAAAACCAATTTATAGCTTTCTTAGGAAAGCTACAACCCCATTATAGGCCAAGAAGAAGGAGAAAGGAGAGAGGGAGGGAATGGGGAGGTGGAGGATGGGTGGAGGGAGGGTAATTGGTGGGACCACATCTACGGTGCATCTTACAAGGGTACATGCGAAATTTACTAGGGGTAGAATATAAATGTCTTAACACAATAACTAAGAAAATGCCGTGAAAGCTATGTTAACCAGTGTGATGAAAACATTTTAAATTGTATATAAAACCAGCACATTGTACCCCATGATTGCATTAATGTATGCAGCTATGATTTAAAAAAAAAAAAATAGCTGGGCATTGTGGTGGACACCTGTAGTCCCTGCTACTTGGGAGGCTGAGGCAAGAGAATCACTTAAGCCCAAGAGGTAGAGGTTGCTGTGAGCTGTGACGTCACAGCACTCTACCTTGGGCAACAGCTTGAGATTCTGTCTCAAAAAAAAAAGAACAAAAGAAAGAAGCAAGACCAAACAATAGTGTCTAGAGATACATAGTTGGGTGATAAAATGATTTTGAATATGCAAAGAAGTGATAACTACAGCAAGATAATTGTTACTCTGGGGAAAGGAGGGTTATAAATGATTGGGGCATGTGGAGGAACTTCTGGGGTGCCTAAACAAAAAAATACATATATAAAATTATAAATATATAATTATATAATTATATAGAATTTTTTTTAAGTGGAAAAGATAAAACAGAATGCTGGCTACCTTGTCCTTTTACCAGGTATTGTTTTCTCCAGGGCTTTATTGGTATCTTTGTGCAATTCAAAGGCTGCCTTTCCTCAAGGCATTTATGGTTATTGGCCAGTAAACATAAAAATATTCAATACCAGGCGGTGCCTGTGGCTCAAAGGAGTAGGGCACCAGCCCCATATGCTGGAGGTGGCGTGTTCAAACCCAGCGCTGGCCAAAAACTGCCAAAAAAAAAAAAAAAAAATTCACTACCTATGATGTGGACAGTGCCTCTTTGATGTTCTTTGTGTGGTATAAAGCCTGCACAACTTTATGAAATAGTCTTGAGTCTCTATGTTGGTTTAAGCTTATCTCTGTTCAGTGTTACTAAGAAAAAGAAAATGATTTTTGCAAACACTGTTTTGTTCTTTGAGGAATTTTATTGCAATTTTGCAATCCAGTGGGATAGAAAATCTTGCTCATTTTAGCATGCAGGATCCCTGAGGTAGAATTAAGTACTTCCTGAGATATTATGTAGTATTAGAAATGTTGGCTGGGTGCGGTGGCTCATGCCTGTAATTCTAGCACTCTGGAAGGCTGAGGCAAGTGGATTGCTTGAGCTCACAAGTTTGAGACCCTAAGCAAAAGCGAGACCTTGTCTCTACTAAAAAAAAAAAAAATAGAAAAACTGAGGCAAGAGGATTGCTTGAGCCCGAGTTGGAGGTTTCTGTGAGCTATGATGCCACGGCATTATACCCAGGGTGACAGCTTGAGACTCTATCACAAAAAAAAAAAAAAAGAAAGAAAGAAAGAAATGTTTAAGCAGGCTGGCTGACTGCTGAGGCAGGAAGTTTCATGGTATCATACTCTGCTGTGGCTAGCACAATGTGAGCTCTAGACTGCACCTTGTCTAAGTCTAGAACTTGATTCACCATAATATGTCAGCTTTTGGGGGAGAGACTCACATTAGCAAAAGTTCAAAAGATTGAATATTGGTTTATGAATCTTTCATGGTAATAGTAACAGCAGAGTGAACCAGAGCACATGTGGTACTCACATTAGCTCTATTCCCTCCCTACTAGGCAAATACCTTTGAAGCCAAGAGGTTGTGTGGTTTGCAAAGGCAGGTGGATGATCCTAATGGTTGGTGACATTCTCGTCACATTCTGATCCACCCATCTCCACTCCAGGGAGATACCTGCCAGCTGGACCCAAACACTTGTGTCAACCGTGTCAACATCGTGAGATACACAACATTTACACATTCGTGCTTGCTAGCTTATCTTCCCCGGCTCTGCAGAGAGAGAGGAAGGGAAAACCCTCCCAGTCAGCCCTAGCATCTGGGTCAACTCTGATCATCAGTGGCAGGACAATTGAAGCAGCCAGCTTACCTCTGCATACAAAGAATTTCAGGTGAAGAATCTAACAATCATGGAGCATTTTCTGTAGACTAGACGTAAAGAGGACCAACAGTGGTTCCCGATCTTAAATAGGCTCCGGTCTAGGGGGCACAATCCAGACATTTCCTTCCTGTTTGCTCTTAAATAGCTTATAGCAGTGGTTCTCAACCTTCCTTATGCCGCGGCCCTTCAATACAGTTCCTGTGGGTCGCGACCCACAGGTTGAGAACCGCTGGCTTATAGCCTAGTCAGGCCACATGTAAATATTCCTTGGCTGCTTCCACTAGTTGATATTATACAGTTACATGGTATGACTGGATCAAAGGAATCATCAAACCAACTTCAGCCTGGCTTGTGTCTGGGCTATTGCAAAATTCAGATTATGAGCTTAATGTCTAAGTTTTATTGAGCCTTATTTCTCAAATGTTGTGTAACAGTACTGAACTATATGTGAATCCAGTCCACACATTCTATTACACTGGATTGGATCTACTGGATCCTACCAGTTGCAGCCTTCTCAGATAGAAGCCTGCTTTCAGCTCTGTATTTAGAGAAATAGCAGAAACTTCCTGGGAGAAGGGCAAAGTACTGGGAGACAGGGCCTGGTCCCCCACCCTTCCTTTCATGGTGTTGGCCTGCTGATTGGGTTTGACGGGTTTTGTTTGTCTGTTTTTGTAATCTCACACAGAACGTGGAACTCTTCTTGCTGCTGCTTGAGATGTCCCTCTGAGGCTCAGGCGATCACCATGGTTTGTGACTCTCCCCACCCCCTCCATTGCACTGTTCCTCAGACCCTTCAGCCACACGGCTGCCATGTTATAGTCTTACATGCCTGGCACTAAGTCTGGAAGCATAATATTTAAAATTAAAGCGTTTTTTCCATCCTGGAATATTGAACTAACCTTTAGAACTCAAATGAGAGAGGGCTTGGTGATGTCAGCAAAAGAATTAATTTAGAGAGTAGGATGTTAAAAAAAAAAAAAATAAGACTTAAAGACCTCATCCCTTAAATATATTGGACCTGAAGTGGAGATGATTTATGTATATGTTGGATTTAGAAGAATTTTGTAAAGAAAATTTTTTTCCATGACTTTTGGTTTAATTGCCTGGCAGGGTGGGAAATCCCAACACAACAGCGTGGAACTGGGGCATGAAAAGCAGCAAGTGAAACGGATTTATGAAGCCCATAAATAAAAATGAAACTCATTTCATTGTCCAAATTGAGTGGAAAGGCACAATCTATCCCAGTTCTGATAAATGGCAGAATGGGACGCACAGAAGGGGAAGTTCTTTCCATTTTAATAAGGCAAGATAATGGGTGTAACACAACTGAGGAATTTCAGAAAAAGGGACATTTCACGTTGCCAGACTTGATCAAGGAGGCATGTTACCCATCTCTGCTCTATGAGAAAAGTGCTCTTTTCCAAAAAGAAGTACAACTGACTGAATATGTAAATCCCGTCCAAGTGAGTATTCTCCTGTAAAGACAACAGCAGTGAAAGGATTGAGAAGCAAAGGCCCAGGAGACAGCCACGTTAGCCAGTGAATCTTCATCCTTCTGGAATTTGACGGTTTTCACGGTCCTCTCCTAAGATGCACATTGGTACTGAACTTTTTTTTTGAAGGCTATTTATTCCTGTACAGATGGATCCAGATAAGACTGAGGTGAGTTGGCTCTGCGTCTGTAGCTCAGCAGCTAGGGTGCCAGCCACATACACTGGAGCTGGCGGTTATGGCCCGGGCCTGCCAAACAACAATGACAACTGCAACCAAAAAATAGCCGAGCATTGTGGCGGGCACCTGTAGTCCCAGCTACTTGGGAAGCTGAAGCAAGAGAATCACTTAAGCCCAAGAGTTTGAGGTTGCTGTGAGTTGTGATGCCACGGGACTCTACCCAGGGCGACAGCTTGAGACTCGGTCTCAAACAAAAAAAAAGAGAAAAGACGGAGGTGAGTGCCAACAATGAACAGCTGCATTATAAAAAGGTGGAGGGGTGACAATACGAGGTGCCTACACTTAAATGTTTGTATTCCATGGCTTCTTGGTGAGATTTAGGTCTCTGCTTCCAATTCCACATTGATTTCCAGCCTCCTCCTTCTGTGGTATGTCAGTTCAACCTGTTCTTTTTCCAAACTGAAATCCTAGGTTTTCGTTTGTTTTTCTAGATTTTTGTTTGTAGTTTTTTCTTTATTAAATCATAACTGTGTACATTGATGCATTTATGGGGTACAGTGTACTGAATTGATATACAATGTGAAATGCTTATATCTACCTGATTAACACATCCATCACCTCACTTACTTGTTGTGGTAAGACAATTATACCTTTTCTTAATAGTTTTGAAGTGTACCATTGCATTATGCACTTAAGTGAGGTCCTACCAAATACCCTCCCTCCTTCCCACCTCCCGTCTCCTCTCCTCTCCCTTTTCCCTCCTCTTCCCTCTTACTTTCTGAACTGTAGTTATGTTTCACCATTCATATGAATGTATAGGTGATTATATATTGATTTCATAGTAGTGTTGAGAATATTGGATACTTTCCCCCCATTCTTGAGATACTTTACTAAGAAGAATATGTTCCAGCTCCATCCAGGTAAACATAAAAGATGTGAAGTCTCCATCTTTTTTATGGCTGCATAGTATTCCATGGTGTACATACACCACATTTGTTAATCCATTCATGGGTCCATGGGCATTTAGGCTGTTTCCATGTCTTGGCAATTATGAAGGCTGCAATAAACATTCTTTCTGATGCAAATTTATTTGTTGTAAAATGATTTTTGTTCATCTGGCTATATACCTAGTAGAGGAATTGCAGGATCGAATGGTAGGTCTACTTTTAGTTCCTTGAGTATTCTCCAAACTTCTTTCCAAAAAGGCCGTATTAGCTTGCATTCCCACCAGCAGTGTAGGAGTGCAAAAATATGGAACGCTTCACGCGTTTGCATGTCATCTTTGCACAGGGGCCATGTTAATCTTCTCTGTATTGTTCCAATTTTAGTATATGTGCGGCCGAAGCGAGCACTGTTTGTAGTTTTGCTAGTTCACTTTCTTTTCTCTGTCTTTTTTTTTTTTTTTTTTTAGAATATGAAAAAATAAGTTTATTTTATGTTAGAGAAGGGGAAGAAAGTGGGTGGAAGAGATGAGAGAGCAGAGAGCGGAGAGCAAGAGTGAAAGAAGAGAAGCCGGCCGGGGGAGAGAGAAAGGTGCCGGCCCACTTTCCGTCTTTCCCTAGCTCTGGTTGTGACAAGGGCAGGTAGGCAAGTGAGATGGTCCAAACTAAGAGCACAATCACTGGACATGAAACAAAGAGAAGTCAGTGGACTCAGGCGGGAAACAAAGCCAGCATGATCTTATTGACAGGACGCTAAAAACCCTCTTGTTGTTCACTCAGTAAACCTTTGGCCACCTGTCTTGTACTACTCATTATTCTGCCAGGCACTGTATCCGAATCAAAGAAGAATTAGGCCGCCTTCCTCACCCCACTCCTCTGCCCCGTAACCCCAGAGTAAATGGCAGGGTCTTCACTCCCTTCTCCAGTTTTCATCGGCACCCCAGGCCACTCCAAGAAACATTCCACCTAAGTAGAAATGAACCATTTGCTCTGCAAATGTGGCTTCCAGACAAGTTCTCTCAGCCCCTTCTCACTAGACTGCTCTCTAAACCTGACTCGAATAGAAATTCTAAAGCTATTGCCGCTGCATGAGCGTACCCTGAAAATGCACTCTGGCGACCACATAGCCACGTAGCAAACCTCTCAACCTTCTCCTCAGTCGTGCATAATGCACGGCTACATTCAGGCTAAGGGGAAGGGGAGCATTTCCTCCCGCTTTCTTGTGTGAGGTTCTGGAAACATCTTGCCACCTTTTCATAAAGAACCGCCCCTCTGTGCAAGAGGATGAAATCTCTTCAACCGCTGCCTTTGCTCTTTGTCTTCAACAACTGACCCACCAGCAACTTAGTCAACTTTATTCTTGAGACGCTTCCAGTGCAGATGGAGCCTTGGCATTGACCTTTCTTGTTTGATGTTTTACTGGATCCTTAAGGACTGTTGACTGCAGAGTTTCTTGCATGGTGAGAACTCAGCTAATTAATTTCCCACGATTGTCTGATTTCTACTGTCAGGTAAAGAAGAACATGTGTCAGTGACCTGGGGGGTGGGAATCTGTACTAAAACTTGGAGTCCAAAGAAACCAAGGTCAGCATGTCTGACGCACCGCAGACCATGGGCAGAAGAGAGGCCCAGTGTGTGAGGAGTCAGAAGGATTCGGCCACAAGACAGAGGTTCCTTCTTATGCAGAGGGGATGCTCCTCCGGGCAGAGCCCCCCTCACCATCCTGTGCCCATGTTCTGAGGTTGTGTTCACCAAGGAGCCCTGAGCAGCTCCGTTCCTAAACATGTATACTGGAAAGACCGCCTGGAGGAACTATCTGAGCCCCTTCATTATAAATTAATAAATTAATAAATTAATATGCAGATGTCTTGGTTAATTGTCTGTGAATTTGGTTAGCCAAAGATCACCACTAAGAAAATTCCGTGTCTGCTCTGTCAGGTTCAGCATCTAGGTCTTGTTGCTTCAAGTGCTCGAGAAACCCTTTCTAGGGACATCCCCCTGCCATCCTCCTAGAGGCCTCCCCAAATTCCAGCACGTGCCCAACCACCTTCCACTCAAGAACGAGCCCCTCCATCAGATGATGCGGTAGTCAGGTTGTGGGTTTTAAAGATTTTATGTCTTTCTCTTCCTTACCATCTTATGACAGACAATCATTTTCTAAAAGGAAGTGGAATCCAGGGAATAGGATTATGCAAATTAGCATAATTATTAAGAAACAAAGGAAGAACTGCAGGCCCTCTAAAGCCATGATTGGGTAATTGTTCCGATTTGCTGATGTAACTGGAATAACACCTCTCTGCCCAAGGCCAGCTCCCCCACAGTGTTCCCTACAAAGGGGGGAAAAAAGAAACTCACCATGAAGACCAGGCTAACCGCCTCTTTAAATAACTCTGACATAGATGAGGGAAAAACCCAGGAGGAAAAAATTTGAAAAGTTTACTTCAGGTTGAGAATTTCTAATTCCACCACTTTTGTGTGTGTGTTGTTGTTTGATAGACATGACAGCATCTCCTCATTATTATGGAAAATATAGGGTTGGTGGTAATTACTATCTGAATATGAATGGGAGCAGAAGTGGGCATAGCCTGCACTGGCCTTTCTTTGACAAGGTATAACTTTCTTCTGAATTTCTGTGTTAATTAATGCTTATTTAAAAACCACTTTAATTGGTAGTAAACACCTCAACTTTTTGTACTCATTAAGATGCAGCCATTGATGTGTGATGGATTTTTTTAAAGCTTAATTAACTTTCCTTCTGTATATATAACCTATAATAATGACAAACATATTGGGAAAAAATTACCCCTGCTTTTTCCCCCTCTCTCTACTCCCATTAGAAAGACATTTTTAGCAGTGGATGCCTCACTTTGTTAGGATCAGGTGCTATTAATTTGGCATTCTGGAGATGAGTAGGTGGTAGGAAATCAAAGCTGTTTGAGACGGTCATTTCTAAACCATATACTTGCTTATCTGCTGGGAAAAATGGTTATTTTTTTGTGAAGTAAAGGAGAAGTTTAGAGAAACTAAGAACCCCAGATGACTCAAGATTTATCTTGAGTATTGTCTTAGAAACATAACATTCTTAAGATGTTCTTGGAAATATTTTTTTTTGGAGTTGGTTATAATTGTGTCAGAATTCAGTAAGGCATCGCTCTCATTCACTAGGAGATATAATTAAAATAATATAGCAAAAAAAAGAAAAAGAGAGAATATAGCTACTTTAGAGAAAATTTAGAAGATAGGAAACATTCCTAATAATCTACTGAAACATGATAGTTTTAAATTTTTCCTAACCCCCTTGCATGTTGGGTATGAAGTTGCTAAACAGTGAAAGCCCAGCAGGTGTAGGAGGAAATCAGCCAGAACATCATTAAGTACCAAAGCACTTTGTTCAGAGTATTGGGGAATGAAAAGGTTCTGCCTTGGGGAAGAAGGGAAAAGTTTTTATAGATTTTTAGCCAAAGGTTTATAAAAGTCAGCTGAAGCTCAGCTAATTTTATTAACAGTTGATCAAAGATGGTTCTCAAAAGAGGAAGAATTGTTCTTGTGGTTTATCATCCATTGAATGAGAAATCTGAGTTTTATCAAGAGAGGTGTGAGAGACAGACACAGGGGCTAAGTCATACAAGGGCCACAGTAGAACATTGTCCGTCATTTAGGGTCTCTTGCCTTTTGGTTGATGGGGAGCCTAAGCCTTATCATTTGATTAGATTTTTATTTGTTCGCTCCTCCAAATTATGTAACTCATGTTGGTAGGAAGCCTTAGACTTGTCAGCAATGACTGCTATCAGATTTGCTCATGATTTTTGCCTTTGTCATTGATTTTTAATCATTTTTGAGGGGGTAGCTGACCAGGAGCATTTAAGACCCTGGAGGGAACATAATGAGTGACTGTGGAGACAACATATGTTAAAATAGTTATCAGAAGGCATTAGATAATGCCTCTTAGTCAGGATCCTGGCCAACAGTGGTAATCACAGCACTTTGGGAGGCTGAGGCAGGAGGATCACTTGTAGGCCAGGGGTTTGAGGCCAGCTTTGGTAATATCACAAGACCTCCTCTACAAAAAAATTTTTAAAAAGTATTCAGGCATAGTGACACTCACCCATAGTCCTAGCTACTCTGAAGGCTGAGACAGAGGATGGTTTGAACCTAGGAGTTTGAGGCTGCAGTGAGCTATGAACGTGCCACTTCATTGGCAGCCTAAGCAACAGAGTGAGAGCCTCTCCTTAAACAAACAAACAGAAAATCCTGCCCTACCTGGGGTCATTTAGGACAGTTTCATTTCCAACCCAAAGAGAAGAGAAGTTTAGTCAGTAAATTTGCCTAACACTTTGTTCATCCTCTCAAAGGTTTAATTTCTGACATCCTGGATAAGAGAATTAGAGGAAAGAATTTTAAGAATCTTATTTTAACAAAGCTTTAACCAACAGAGAAGGGGAAAGATGGTTATGAAAAGAAGAAGGAGAAAGAGGCAGATAAGGGCATGGCAGCCAGGGGTCTTTATTTGGAGATTATGGGCAAAAGCCTTCATGTCTAGCCAGTTGCTTCTTAGTTTTGATTCTTTGGAAAGCTGTCTCCCTTCTGATGCCGCTGGCTTCAGAAGAATCTTAGGGAGTCTCAGTCATAGTCTGTTGTCAATGTGGAAGTTTAGAATCTTGGGAATCATGAATCCAAGGGCAGGGATTCCTTGAAATTTAATGCAGTGTTTGTATTTTATGGGAACTGCTACTGTCCCTTCCAAGAGGTATACCTACATCTCATAATAAGACTACCACAAACAGAAAGTAGACAGAGCAATTGTGACATCATTATTTAAAGATCAGAGTGATCCTAGAAGGTGAGAGAGTTCATGATCTCTAAGATTGTGATGGCTTCTTCTTTGCCAGTTATTAAGACTAGGTTTTACCCATCAATTTTGATAGGAAAGATCTCAGACAGAGAGCTGCTAAGAGATGTTGTCTAATTCTTATGTTCTTTTTATCTTCATCATGATCAAATTTTTATTCATATATTTGAATAGCTTTTTGATAATGAAATTAATTGATAGAGACTAAGGGATCCTGGACTGTATGTTCCAAGGACAATCCTTGATTCTTCAGTGCTTTTTTTTTTCTTTTCTTTTTTCTTTCAATGCCTTGGATGTGCTAAAATTCAGTAGACTTTTGTCTTTCCTTACTAGGGGCTAGGATGTTCTTAACTAGATTGTGCAAATCAGATCTTAACCAAGGATTGAAGTTATAAATCCATTACCCTGGGTCAGTGCCTGTAGCATAGTGGTTACAATGCCAGCCACATACACCCAGGATATCAGGTTTGAACCCGGGCCAGCTAAGCAACAATGACAACTGCAACAGAAAAATAGCAGGGCACATTGGGGTAGGTGCCTGTAGTCCCAGCTACTTGGGAGGCTAAGGCAAAAAAAATCGCTTAAGCCTAAGTTTGAGGTTGCTGTGTGGTTATCTCTACTGAGGGTGACATAGTGAGACTCTGTTTCAAAAAAAAAAAAAAATCCATTACTCTTGGGGTTGACCTTCATTCCCTCCTGTTTTATAAACATATTGTGAGCATATATCATCCAGGAGAGGGGCCGTGTTTGGGACGGGCAAAGAGAAAAGAGTGAAGGAGGAGTAGCAGAGCAAGGAGGAAAGGCTGAGGTTCAGGGAACCACTGGGGCCAAAGTGCAGCTAATGGTGTTATGAGAGGGAAGGGAGAGTTCTAAGTTTGGATTTCAGATCATTCAAGATTTCATTAACCTTAGGGAGTCTCAGTTATAGTCTGTTGTCAATGTGGATGTTCAGAATGTGGGTGAGACTTCCTTAGGAGTCCTTAAAGGAAGCAATTTTAGAATTTTTCTGTCTTTCAAAGGCCTCTTTATAGCAGTTTAAAATGCTGATAGATGGCCAGGCATAACGGCTCATGCCAGTAATCCTGGCATTCTGGGAGGCTGAGGCGGAGGACCACTTGAGGTCAGGAGTTAGAGACCAGCCTGAGCAAGAGCAAGATCCTGTCTTTACAAAAAAATAGAAAAATTAGCCACGTGTTGTGGCAAGCATCTATAGTCCTAGTAGTAACTACGAGGCTGAGGCAGGAGGATCACTTGAGCCCAGGAATTTGAGGCTGCAGTAAGCTATGATGATATTGCTCTACTCCAGCCAAGGTGAAAGATGGAGACTCTGTCTCGAAAACAAAACAACAACAAATATTCAGCTGATCACTGAATATTTAGATTGTTTGAACCATCTTATGCTAAAGTGCCATGAAAATGGATTATCTTACTCATATCCCAAGTTAATCACTGAAATTCTAAATTGTACTTGGCAAAAGCCCATCAAAGCTCTAGATACTTGGTGAAATTGGCCCCTCGTTTGTACATGTAAGCAGCCAGAAAGAGACTTGGAGTTTCATTGAATGGCTGGAGATTGCCTGCAGAATCTCAGTGTTACAGACCCATTTTGTTGAGAACTTAAGTGGTGAAACAAATTGAATGAAAGATTTTTACCAAGGATAATTAAGAGAGAAGAACACAGGCATAGATGGTGCTTTAACACAAAGAGAGCCAACTATTAGTCTGGGGCAGGGCCTTTCCTGTCTAGTCCATGGGACTTCCAGAAGCTTTAGGGGTCTCCTGCTTTCTCTGTCCTCGCCAGAGTGGTCTGGGCTGATCGGCAGTGGGTGCAGGCAGTGATTAGTGTCTTGGTACCAAAAACGGTGGAAGATATTAATAATTAGCCAGGACTTCGTTATACATCTTTGTTCAGAAAGCTGGCAGCAGGAGGAGACTCCAAAGAATGTTCTTCCTTGGGGAAGAAGGGTAGCGTTTCTGCACAGTTTAAGCTGGTTTGGGTGGTATTTGGTCAGAAAGAGTTCTCAGAAACAGAATGGCTCATTCTTGTGTTTTAGTAGTTGTTGCTTGAGCAATTCAGGTTTATCAGAAGACATGGGGAAGATGGTTTTAGTTCTTTAGGATCTTTGAAACAAGGGTGTTTATTATGGTGACACAACAAGACCCTGGTGTGATATGCAAGGAGGAAGAGGGGAAGAATCTTCTGGGTGGCCCCTGCTCAGCAGGTGTTTTCTTTAGGGAAGAAAAGGGAGTTGTTGATTCTTCCTGATGAGCTTCCCCTCCCTCATCTCTACCCAGCTTATCTCCAAATCTACAAAAGCAGCAGAGAGAAAGGAAGTTATAAATAAGCAGCAACAGACAATAGTTTTAAAGAGGGCAAGGTCAGGCAAAGTTTTTAAGAGGGCACTGGGCAGGCCCACATCCCTTTCAGTTTCCAGAGTACCATAGTAAGGATTAGGAAGAGAACGAGCCCCAGCCTTTGCAGTTAGAGGACTTCATACACATTGATAACGTAGCTTCATTTAAATGATTCATTTAAAAACAAGTCTCCAAGGGTTGAGTCCACTACTGGGGCCACGTGAGAAGTTGCTCAGGTGATGTGAGAAATACTCACACCAGTTCAGGAACCAGTGTGTGAGGGCCAGCTTACAGCCACCATGGCCTAGCCACTTACAGTACAAGAACCTGAGCCCAATGTCCCCAGTGCCCATGCACTCCAGACACCGCTGCTGGAAATGTCAGAAAACAGTCTCTTTACCTTTTAATAGGACTTAAGGTCAACGCTAAAGGATTAGTCGCTGAGAATACCCAGGCCCACATTACGGGACGCATGCCATTTAATGAATAAGTAAGTAGAGCAAAAATATACATACCTAGAAATAACATGTGTGGTTTAGTTTTGATGTTAATTTCCCACACTTTTTCATTAACCACTTGGCTATGAAGCTTCTCTGTCTGGCTAAGCATTGCAGTCCCTGTCCCATGCTGAGCCTCCCTAGACTGGCTGCCTCCTGGCAGGGCGGGGGGTTCCAACGTGGGAGTATCCCCAGGCTGGCTGCAAGAGCTCAGCTGCCCGAGCTCAGCTGCTCTGAGACTTTCCCTCAACACCATCCTGGGAATTCTTTTTATATCTCTCTTGTGTTGGATCCCTGGATTCCATGTCTTGTCTTCCTTGTTCTAGTACCTTTCTGAGTAAGGGTGTGTAGGAATACTTTTTTGGTGTGTTTTGCTGAATATACACACTTCCTTTAAATATGATAGTTGGGCTAGTTACAGAGTGTAAGCCAACCATGTCACTCAGAATTTTAAAGGTAATTCTTCTGGGTTTTATTTCTACTGCTGACCCTTTGGGCCCGCGCCCCCAGCTCCGTGCCCCTTTGAAATCTTCTAGGATTTTTTCTCAATTCTCATTATTCTGAATTTCCTAGGGATGACTACATGGCAGGACCTGTCAGTCTGGGAACTCAGGTTCTTCAGTCGGGACTGTGTATCATATTATTTCTTACATTTGCTGTTCTTACAGGCATTCCTACTAAGTAAGTTTAAGCCTTTATGAGTGATCTCTAAGTGCTTTTCTTTTCTATTTCTCATCTATACTCTTTTTCTTAATTCTTGAAAATTTCTTCAACTTTACCTTTCAGTTTTTCTATTGAAATTTTTTCTTCAGCAATCATCTTTTTAATTCTTAAGAAGTCTTTCTTATTCTTTGATAATACTCATTTTATAGCATCTTATTCTTGCTTTATTAAAGTAAGTTTTTATCTCCCGAAGGGGAGTGGAATCAGCTTTTCCTTTTTCTTTTTGCTTTTCCCACACATAGCCTGATTCTTCTTGTCTGATTATCTAATGCTGTGTTACGAAGTCCTTCTCACCCTCTCCCAAACTTAATGGCTTGTAATATCATTTATTTTTCCAGGAACTTTTCCACCCAAGTGGGGCTCAGCCGGGCCACCTCACCTTTGGTTCATTCGATGTCAGCTAGGACTGAAGTTGTCTGAAGGCCTCTTCCCTCGCTTGTCTGGCGTTTGGGTTGGGAAAATTCAAACAGCTGTGGCATCTCTCTCTAGCAACATGTGGTCTCTCTAGCCTGGAAGCCTTAGGGGCATCAGACTTCTGCACGATGACTCAGAGCTCCTTAGATGCATACCCCAAGACAGCAGGAGCTGAGTGGAAGCTGCATCCTTTTTATTACCTAGCCGCAGGAGTCACATTCTGCCATTTCCCCTTTACTCTATCTCAGTGCGGTCCAATTAAAATATAATGTGAGCCATGTGTGCAATTTTGAGCTTTCTGGTAGCCATATAAAAAAGGTAAAAAGTAATAGGTGAAGTTAATTTTTAATAATATATGTTATTTAACCATTTAACCAAATATCACTTAATATATAATCAACAGAAAATCATGGGTAGAGGGAAGGGGATGGATGGGATTACACCTGTGGTGCATCTTACAAGGGTATATGTAAAACTTGGCAAATGTGGATTGTAAATGTCTTAGCAAAATAACCGGGAAAATGCCAGGAAGGCTATGTTAACCGGTGTGATGAAAATGTGTCAAACGATCTATGAACCAAGTGTATGGTGCCCCATGATCACATTAATGTACACAGCTATGATTTATAATAAAATAAAATAAAATAAAATAAAAAATTATTTGTGAAAGAAGTTCAAAACACGGTAAGTACATTCTTTTTTTTTTTTTTTTTTTTTACATTTATTTGATCAACATAATTTAAGTGTGCCATGACGTTTAACTATAGGTTCAAGTGTGCCCTGAGATTAAAAAAAAAAAAGGTTGAAAACCTCTACTCTAGACACCCTCCATTTTTGAAGAGTTTGTTTGCCCTCTGCATTTCTCTTCCTCTCTTTATCTTGCTTATTCTCTCCTGCTGAGTTTTGAAGATTATTTGAAGATTCACATGCACAGGGCTAAATCTACAATCAACTGGCCTTGTTAGGTGTCCTGGGGGTAATTTATTAGCTACAGCGCCTTCCTCCCCCGCTTCCAAACTCCCCAGGCTTACTGACTTGAACCAGTTACCCAGCTGAACCTAGAAGTGATTCAGCTTTAGCAAGCCCCTGCTGCCATAAAGACAGCATCGCAGAATATTAGAGAAAAGTAATGGTCTCTCAGGGTCCACTTTCCCCTCCAAGCCATTGGACCACACCTAAAGTTCTGTGCTCTGGGACAGCAGTTTTGTTTTTTTTTTAACTGTGGCGCTGGCCCTCCACAGGTCTCTCAAATTTCCTTAGGTAGTTTCTGATTCTGATAAAAGTTGGACCCCATTATTATCAAGGTTGAGTGGATAATGAGGGTTAAAAATAAATGAGATGTCAATTCTACACTGGGTTGTACATATCTTATTATACCTGAAGTGAAAGGCAGGTAGTGAATATATTTAAAGAGGGCATAGAAAATTAACAACATGTAGCTTTGCATTGCTGTGCGTATCGATGGGCAAGTATTTAAATGCTATTACAGTGGTAATGAAAATTAAATGTCCCTGAGAGACTAAATGCACCAAGAAAAATTCTTCATATACTTTCTCCTATGTCTTGTTTAATAATTTCTCATTGTATTTAGGGTAAGAAATCATGAGTGACTTGTTAAACAATTTTGCCTTCAGCTATCCGAGTTCATTTTCATTCTATGTCATGCTCCAAGGGAGTGTGAACTTACAGCTTTAATACATTAATCCTAAATTGAATAATTACCATATTTTATTGAATCTAAGTAACTATTGATTGTGAGACACATCCCTCTTGCAAGGATATTAAAATGTGAAACAATATGCGTCTTAGAATTGATAAAGCATATAAATGTTATGATGAAATGGAAGATACTTTAAATGCATTAAAGGTGTTTACTTTCAGTTTTTTTTTCTTAAAGCAATCCATTTTTTTAAACTATGATAGGTGATAGAAGATGCACTTACAATTCGGATGAACATTTTACAGCTTAGCGAATCAGAAAAACAATTACACAATGCTTTCCCCCTGCTGGTCAAAAATAGCGGGCAATTGCATTATAGAAAGAATATTAAAAAATAAAGCAAAAGGGGAAGGGTTGAGGAAAGGATATAAATTTCAACATAAAATTACATTGGATTACCATATTTTCTTGGAGCAATATTGTCAGAGTGAAGAGAGACTCAGTCTCTTTGTCAGATAAACTAACATTTAGATCAGCGGTTCTCAACTTGTCGTTCACGACCCACAGGAACTGTATTAAAGGGGTGTGGCTTTAGGAAGGTTGAGAACCACTGATTTAGATGAGACACTTTTTATTTTTTTTTCTATATCAACTAGATGTACCCACAATGTGAGCAAATATACTCCAATGTAGGTTATCTGAGCGAAGGGTCTCAGAGCTTTCCAAGGCTAGCTTATGTCCGGCTAACAATGATCAGTTGAAACCAACCTAGCTTTTCAGAAGCAGTACTCTTTCAAACAAAAACCAAGAGATAAATCACCATGAATGGTAGCTAATACTAACTGAACCCTTCCTATGTGCCCTCTTTATGCTAAGTTCTAGCTGTACATTATGTCATTGAATTCACAGAATCACCCATGAGACTAAGCAATGTTCTTAGCACCCCCACTTACAGACTGAAAGGCATTTCTTCCCTTTGTGGGCTGGGATTTTAGGACACACTTATATATTTTTAAAATTACTTTAATAAACCAAACACTTCCGTATGTGTCTGCCTACTGCTGACTAGTGTTTTCCCCAAAATTTTTTGAAATTTTTCCCCATACTTTTTTAAAAGGAAGCAGCAAGACTCGATTCTGATGCATCCCCAAGCAGCTTTCCTCTCCCTCAGCTGATGAACCAGCTGGCCTGTCTTCCAGCTGATGCTCCAAAGACCTAAGTCCATTATTACCCAGCCATGGCCATCATACCTTTTTATAAGTTGTCATACATTTCCAGGAATGAAAGAATGAAGTTACTATAGAGACATAATTACTATTCCCCATTGAGTCAGGATGCCCACAGAGCCAGTTATTGTGTGGAAGCTCTCAGTGAAAATCCTGGCCTCTGGTCTCTGCCTCATTCATTGGAGACATCTCACAAACTGTCACCCTTCTCTGTGCTCCACTTTCCTCTCTGTATACAAAATATGAAAAATAAATATAGTGGATTATATCAACCTCTATTTATCTAAGCAGGTTCACTATTTTCCTGAGAATCCTTGACACTTCTAGCCAGGTAGGTGGTAGAAATAAAGAACAGGTTAAAAGGGACAATATCTTGGCCAATAAGTAAAAATAAAAATGCAAGGGAAGTAACTTGATGCCAGTTCCACACGTAGGCCCTTAAAGAGCCTGGCACCTTATGCTTTCACTATCTTGGAAGGTAGCTGCCATCTAAAGGAGTCTGTGTAACTAGAGAGGTCACATAGTGAGGATGAGAAATTATAAAGTGAGAGGGAGAGAGGGAGGGGCGGGGGAGACACATACACAAAGAGAAAGAGAGGCAGAGCCAGAAAGCAGACTAGAGACATCTCCTTAGCAGCCAGTCACAGTGAGACAGGGGAGAGAGGACTCTTTCCACCTCTGGCTGGGGTATCCTGCCCAGAAACATTACTTTGGGGGCACAGTGAAACAGCAGAGGACTCTAGGAGCCAACGAGAAGGTCAGAAGCAGTGCAAGACTGATACAGAAGGCAAGTGCCTAGGTTCGGGCAGAGGCCAGGCAGCCCTCCAGCGGAGGGCTAGAAACAGGGAAGGCTTGTCATGCAGTATTTTTGTTGGATTTGGGTGCTCACTGGAGCTTCCTTGGGAGGGCTAAATTAAGTAAAAGAACATAAGTACTGTCTGGCTGCTGGTGGTGGGGACTGAATCACTGGGTAGGACGGAGCTTTCATGGGCTCAGCTACTAGCAGGGCACTGCCATTGTGTGATAGCCATCCAGGACAAATAGTCCACAGGGCTTAGTGGTGACTGGCTCTGACAAGCCTGATAAATTCAGGCAGCCACCCTTAGGCTGGGTTGTCTGACTTTCATTCCCCCAGGAAAGCTACTTTGTGGCCAAGGGACACTGTTCAGAAATTCAAGGTGCACCTCCTAAGTAGTCTGGTAAGAGCTTCAGACTCTCAACCCTGTGGGGATTGAATATTAGAGAAGCCACCAAGCATTGAATGAGGTCAAACAAATCAGGAAAATGAGTTTGGGTCACCTCCACACTAGATAGTGGCTTCCAGCCCACATCTTATACAGCAGAATCAGCATGTGTATTTGTGTCTCCTAACTCCAAAGCACTACCTGGTGCCCGGGAAATATATTGCATTATATACCATTTCTCTCTCCTTTTTTTATTTTTTAAAAATTCTTTATTAAATTATAACTGTATACATTAATGCATTTATGGGGTACAATGTGCTGATTTGATATACAATGTAGAATGTTTACATCTAACTGATTAACATAACCGTCTCCTTGCTTACTTATTTGTTGTGATAAAAACATTCATATTCTATTCTAAATAGTTTAGAAATGTATCAATGCATTATGCACAATAGGTTGGATTCCCCCAAATACCCTCCCTCCTCCCAGCCTCCCCCCCCCCGTCTTTCCTCTTCCCTCCTTCTTTCTGGACTATAGTTATGTTTTACCATTCCTATAAATGTGTAGGTGATTGTATACTGATTTCATAGTAGTATTGAGTACACTGGATACTTTTTTTTACATCCTTGAGATACTTTACTAAGAAGAATATGTTCCAGCTCCATCCAAGTAAACATAAAAGATGTGAAGTCTCCATCTTCTTATGGCTGCATAGTATTCCATGGTGTACATATACCACAATTTGTTAATCCATTCGTGGATCGATGGGCACTTGGGTTGCTTCTATGACTTGGCAATTATGAATAGGGCTGCAATAAACATTCTGGTGCAAATGTCTTTGTTGTAAAATGATTCTTGATCATCTGGGTAAATACCATATTAGTTTGTATTCCCACCAACAGTGTAGAAGTGTTCCCTTCTCTCCACATCCATGGCAACATCTGTAGTTTTGGGATTTTTTTATGTGGGCTAATCATCAGAGAAATGCAAATCAAAACCACTTTGAGATATCATCTAACTCCAGTAAACTCCAGTAAGATTACCATTTTTCTCTTTTACCCTATGTTCTTGCAGTACCAACTTGCAAACAGTATATTGCATTTTTTTTCAATTTTTTTCCTTAGTTTTTTTTTTTGTTGTTGTTGTTTTGTTTTGTTATACTTTTATTTTTTAATTTTACTTTAAAAATTAGAAAATTTTAAATTTGTCTTGTGTTTTTATTTTTTTAATTTTACTTTAGCTCCATTTTTGCTATGATTTCTCTTCCCCTTTCATTGTTTGTTTTCTATTTCTCTCCTTTTTTTCTCTCTTTTGGTAGAGCTTTTTCTACTTTTCTCATCATTACCACATAAATTTCTCAAACAACTCATTCCTTTTTTTAATCTCATATAATTTTTTTTCTCATTTCTGATCTGTTTTATTCTATTTAATTCTGTATTCTATTTATGGAACAGAGCCTCAATCTGAGGCCTAGGATGGAGTGCCATGGCATTGGAATGGCTCAAGGAGGCCTTCAGCCCCTGGGTTAGGGTGTCCTTTTAGCTTTGGCCTTTAGAAAGAAGGTATTAGATTACACCATCTGTGGTGCATCTTACAAGGGTACATGTGAAACTTAGTAAATATAGAATATAATTGTCTTAACACAATAACTAAGAAAATGCCAGGAAGGCTATATTAACTAGTGTGATGAAAATCTGTCAAACTGTTTATAAAACCAATGTATGGTACCCCATGATCACATTAATGTACACAGCTATAATTTAATATTATATATATAAAGAAAGAAGGTATTGGTAAGTTCCTACTGTGACATACTGCCTATTTTTTTTCTATATTTGTGGGAAGTGGGGTCTTGCTTTTGCTTAGGCTGGGAAAGAGTTCCTAACCTCAAGGAACCCACCTAGCCCAGTCCCCCAGAGTCCTGGAATTATGGGTGTAGGTCAAAGCACACTGCCAAATTACACTATTTTCCTGTGCCTCCCTTTCTATCCTTCTTCTCTCCTTTTTTTCCTTTCTCCCACCTGTTTTTCTCTTTCTTTGTCTTTTTATTTCTTTGCTTGCCTCTTGGTCTTTACTCTTCTCTTCCTATTGGCCCTATGCCAAAAGCACACTTCAACACCTAAGCACAGAAACAAGGTAATCTAAAATGAAGGAGGTAGTGAGAGGAGAAAGTAGAAGGAAGTGAACAAGTGAAAAACACACATGAGGAGGAACCAACAGAAAAATTCTGTCAACACGAAAAACCAGAAGAAATCAACCCCTACCAAGGGATCATGAGGTAGCTACTATAGAGGATTTCACCTATAAAGAAATTACAGAAATGACATAAAAGTAATTTAAAATATGGAAGGCAAAAACAATGAAGTGAATTGAAGAGAAAGTGGAAAATCTGAAAAAGGAAATTCAAAAATTGACTCAAATAATGAATGAAAGACATGAAGAAATTAGAAAGGATATATCATAACTTAAAGAACTGAAACAGTTAATCAGTTAATCCTTAATGATGCAGTAGAAAGTATCAGTAACACATTAGACCATGGATAAGAAAAAAATCTCAGAGCTAGAGGATAAGGCTTTTGAGCTAACCCAGGTATTTAAAGAGACAGAAAAAAAGAGAGAGAAAGCAGAGCAATCACTTAGAGAATTATGGGACTTTATGAAACATTCAAACATATAAATTACTTGTATCCCTGAAGGGGAAGAAGAACAACCCAAAGGAATGGCATCCCTATTGGAAACTATCATAAATGAAAACTTCCCAAGCATCACCAAAGATTCCTACACACTCCTTTTAGGGGGATATTGAACCACAGATCATCTTAACACAAACAGAGCATATCCAAGACACACTGTAGTTAACCTGCCCCAATTTAAGATAAAAGAGAAAATTCTGCAAGCAGCCTGGAATAAGTACCAATTGGCCTACAGGGGCAGATCCATCAGAGTGACAGCAGACTTTTCAGCTAAAACTTGTTAAGCTAGAATTGAGTGGTCATCTACCTTTAGCCTTCTTAAACAAAATAACTTTCAGCCCAGAATTTTTTATCCTGCTAAATAAGCTTCAAAATCAATGAAGAAATCAAATCTTTTACTGAAACACAAACACTGAGGAAATTTGCCACAAGAAGCCCAGCTCTACAGGAAATACTCAGACCTGTTCTCCACACTGAGCATCACAATGGACCACCAGAAAAGTAAGTATCTGGAAACTAAAGGACAAAACCTAGCTTCCACAATGGCACAAAGTGTAAAATTAAGCAATGGACTTTCACAAAATAAGATGAATAGAACTCCAGTGTACATATCGATTTCCTCAATAAATGTAAATGGCTTGAACACCCAATTAAAGACATATAGGCTAGATGATTGGATAAAAAAGCACAAACTATCTATATGCTGTCTCAAAGAACAAAACAAGACTCGGGATAAAGGGTTGGAAATCAATATTTCAGGGAAATGGAAATCAGAAGAAAGAAGGGGTTGCAATCTTATTTTCAGATACAAGTGGATCTAAAGCAGCTAAAGTTAAGAAAAACAAAGATAGTCACTTCATACTGGTCAAGGAAACAATACAACAAGAGGACGTTTCAATCTAAACATCAATACACCCAACTTAAATGATTCCAGATTCATGAAACAGACCTTAATGGTTCTGAACAATATGCTATCTTACAACACCATAACAGCTGAGGATTTTAACACCCCTCTGACAGAACTGTACAGATGTTCTAGATAGAAACTAAATAAAGAAACAAGGAACTTAAATGTGACCCTACAACAATTAGGCTTAATAGATGTATGCAGAACATACCATTGAAAGCTAATGAATATCTTTTCTTCTTGTCAGCCCATAGATTGTACTCCAAAATAGATTACATCCTGACACACAAATCAAACCTCAACAAAATTAAAATAATTCAAATTATACCTTGTATGTTCTCAGACCATAAGATAATAAAGGTGGAACTCAACACCTACAAAAATTTCATCCCCACACAAAGGCATGGAAACTAAACAATCTTATACTAATGATAGTCGGGACAAGGAAGATAAAGGAGGAAATAATTAAATTCCTCAAACATAACAACAATGTAGCCAGAAGCTACCAAAACCTGTGGGATATTGCAAAAATAGTCCTAAGAGGGAAATTTATGCCATTAGGTTCTTACATCTGAAAAACAGAAAGAGAGCACATCAACAAACTAATGAATAACCTCTAGAAAACTGAAAAGGAAGAGTAATCCACTCCCATGTCTGAAGCAAACATTACCCTGACACCAAAGCCAGGAAAGGACCCAACTAAAAAGGAGAACTATGGACCAATTTCACTAATGAATATATATGCAAAAATACTCAATAAAATTTTACCAAATAGATTAGAGCTGCACATTAAAATATATGTATACATCATGATCAAGTAGGCCTTATCCCAGGGATGCAAGGTTGGTTTAACATATGCAAATCCATAAATGTAATTTGCCATATCAAGAAGCAAAACAAAGACTATATGATCCTCTCAATAGATGCAGAAAAAGCATTTGACAAAATTCAACATCCTTTTCTAACAAGTACACTAAAAAAAATAGTCATAGATTTACTAAGTTTCACATATATCCTTGCAAGATGCACCACAGGTGTGATCCCACCAGTCCCCCTCCCTCTAACCCCCTCCCCCTCCCTCCCCTCCCTGTAAATGTCTTGGCACAACAACTAAAAAAACACCAGGAAGGCTATGTAGACTGGTGTGATGAAAATGTGTCAAACGGTTTATGAAACTAGTGTATGATGCCCCATGATCATATCGATGTGCACAGCTATGATTTAAAAAAAAAAAAAAGGCATAGACAGCACATTTCTTAAAATGATTGAACCCATCTATAACAAACCCACAGCCAATATCATACCAAATGGAGTAAAACTGAAAGCTTTTCCACTTAGAACTGGAACCAGACAAGGATGCCCACTATCACCACTACTATTCAACATAGCACTGGAAGTTCTAGCCAATGCAATCAGGCAAGAGAAGAATATAAAGGGCATCCAAATTGGAGCAGAGGAACTCAAACTCTCACTCTTTGCCGATGATGTGATCTTATGCTTCGGAAACCACAGAGACTCAACCCCAAGACCCCTGGAAGTGATCAAGAATACAGTAGCATTTCAGGGTATAAAATCAATGTCAAAAAATCAGTAGCAGCCTTTGTATAAGCCAATAACATCCAAGTTGTGAAACAAATCAAGGACACAATTCCCTTCACAGTAGCTTCAAAGAAAATGAAATGCCTAAGAATATACCTAACAAAGGACTTGAAGGATCTCTACAAAGATAATTATGAAACTCTAAGAAAAGAAATAGCAAAGGACATTAACAAATGGAAAAACATACCATGCTCTTGGCTGGGAAAAATCAATATTCTTAAAATGTTTATACTACCCAAAACAGTCTACAGATTTAATGTAATCCCCATTAAAATACCAATATCACACACTGAAGACTGGGAAAAAAAGTTCTTTGTTTTGTATGGAACCAGGAAAAAAAACAAATAGCCAAGGCAATTCTTAGTAATAAAAACAAAGCCAGAAGCATCACTCTATCAGACTTTAGGTTATATTACAAGTCCAAAGTGATCAAAATAATATGGTATTGGCACAAAAAAAGGGGATTTAGACATATGGAACCAAATAGAAAAGTAAGAGATGAAACTAGTCTCTTATTGCCATCTGATCTTTGATAAATCAAACAAAAGTATACACTGAGGAAAAGAATCCCTATTCAATAAATGGTGCTGGGAGAACTGGATAACCACAAGTAAAAGACTGAAACTGGACCTGCACCTTTCACTACTTACAAAAATTGACTCACGATGGCTAAAAGATTTAAATCTAAGATATGAAATGATAAAATTCCTAGAAGAAAGCATGGGGAAAACTCTTAAGGATGTCAGCCTGGGGAAAAATTTTATGAAGATGACTTCAGTGGCAATTGCAACAACAAGAAAAATAAACAAATGAGACTTAATTAAGCTGAAAAGCTTCCGCACAGCTAAGGACATAACAATTAAAGCAAATAGACAACCTTCAGAATGGGAAAAGATATTTGCATGTAATGAATCTGACAAAGGGTTGATAATTAGAATCTACAGAGAACTCAAATTAACAAAAATTGAGCAAACAATCCCATTTATCACTAGTCAAGAAACATAAACAGAACCTTCTCTGAGGAATACAAACTGATGGCTAACAAACATATGAAGAAATATTCATTATCCCAAATCATCAGAGAAATGCAAATCAAAACCACCCTGAGATATCACCGAACCCCATTGCTGGCATGGATGTGGAGAGAAGGGAACACTTTTATACTGTTGATGGGACTGCAAACTAATACAGCTTCTTTGGAAAGAAGTATAGAGAATCCTCAAAAAATTCAAAATACACCTTCCACTTGATCCTGCACTCATATTACTAGACACCTACCCAGAAGAAAAAAAAGGTCATTTTATCACAAAGACATTTGCACTAGATTGTTTATCACAGCTCAATTTATAATCACCAAGATGTGGAAACAACCTAAATGCCCATTTACCCAGGAATGGATTAATAAACTGTGGTATATATACACCATAGAATACTATTCAACCATAAAAAGATGGAGACTTTACATCTTTTGTATTAACCCGGTGGAGTTGAAGCACATTCTTCTTAGTAAAGTATCACAAGAATGGAGAAGCAAGTATGCAATGTATTCAATACTAATATGAAGCCAGTAGACGATCTAAAACATGCCCACATAAGAGAAAAAAACTCAATTCAATTCAAGTTCATGGGAGGGGGAAGGAGTAAGCAAGAAGGGGAGAGAAGGGATGGGGATTGGTATGCATGATGTAAGGATATATGGCACACCTGGAGTGGGGCGCAACAGCAACAGGGACTTTACCTAGCAAATGCAAATATTGAAGCCTAATTGTTTGTATCCTCACATTGATATGAAATAAATAATAATAATAATAATAATAATAAATAAATAAAATTAAGTGAAAGAGAAAGAATGAGACTCGGCCAGATCCTACCCAGTACAGCTTCCCCCTACTGAGGTACTAGATGTGTGTGTGAAACCATATTGGATCCTCCAGCCCCAGTTCAGTCACTTCAGCCATTACTATGTACAGCACAGGCAAGCCATCCCCAGGAATCCCTGCTCAAATTTCCAACCCAAAGCAATGACATTGTTGTTTGAAACCACTAAGTTTTGGATGGTCCGTTGTACAGCAATAAATCACTGATACAAATATAAAATAATCTGAGGTTGGTGCTGGAGGAGGGAAAAGTTTGTTTCATAGGGTCATAGGAAGAGAGTGACTGTCAAAGGCAGAGGAAACCTGGCCATTGAAAATTTGCCCAATTGTTTGCTTCCCCCAGAAGAGTATAATCCCTGTAGATGGCTCTAGGAAGGGGTTGTGTTTCTTTGGCACCATCTAATACTTCAGGCATCTTTCCAAAAAGGACAAAAGGGGCAAAAAGAGAAGCAACGGAATCCACAATTAAAAGTCCCCATGTTAGCCAGGCACAGTGGCATGAGCCTACAGTCTCAGACATTTGGCGGACTGAGGTGTGGAGATCACTGGAATCCAAGAGTTTGAGACCTGGGCAACATACCAAGACCTTGCCTCCAAAAGTCACTATCTTCACCAGAAAGAAGCCCAACTGAAAATTCATTGATGATACATTTATACTAGAGAGGACCACTAAAAATGTACCTGTTCAGCTTGTACTAACAAATCATGGGGGTAAAAAGTAGATCAGTATCTCAATCAATCAAGTTATTTTAAAGCTCAAATTAGCTTCCTGGAAAGTCTGCAGAATACTGTTATTTGTCAACTCAGGAAAAAGTTTGCACAATTTAAGATCATATGCAACAATGCATATGACGTTTGTATCATCAATTGAATAATTCAGTGCAGCCTAGCAAATGTTCTTACGGATCATTGGGTAAACCAGCTCTCAGACGGTTGGGAAGCAAGAAAAGTATGCCATCAATTTGCATATCTTAAGTCTCAGAAATTTTTTATTCTAAAAGTTCTTTCTGTTAATAAATCTCCATCTTTTCTACTCTGTACAAGATATAAAATATAAAGAAAACAACTGCAAAAACCAACCTGGCTTGTGCATTGTCCTTTGTTAAAGCAATTAAATAGGTATTCTCTGCATGTCAAAAGATACTGTCCATGGTCTTAAAATTATCTTTAATTTTTTTTTGTTTGTTTCTGTTTTGGCCTGGGAAGAAGTGTTGGTCTAAAGGGAAGATCATGTGTCTGCTCAAAATCAGGACTTGTTGCAATTCCAACTATCCATTGTCTATCTAAATGCCAATGTAACCAAAAATAACTAAAAATAGAAATAAAGAAAAAATATTCTCCTAAAACAATAGTGGTTACATTTTAAGTGGAGGTTGTGGCTCTTTAAATACTTTACCATCCTGCAATTTGCAGTATGATTTTTCTCCTACATTGACTTATTTTTATCTAGATCTGTTTCTAAAATAACCATGAATTTGAGTCCATTGCCAGAGTGTGGTCTGCATAATAGAATTAATTTGAACTCATGATACTTTCAAATTAGCCAGACCACAGAACTGAACACCACCAAGCCACCCCAGATTTTTTCCTCCTCTCCTGGTCTGAAAGAGAACTGGGGCAACTTTCTCAGCACTCAGCACAGCTCTGGCCAAGATGCACTGTTCAAGGTTATGTGGAAACCTGGGAACTACTCAGGCACCATGTGTCAGCTCCTAAAATAGGCTGAGGCTCTGAAACAGCAAAAAAGATGCCCAGCCCTGCCAGCATTAAAAAAAAAAAAAATTACTACACTAATTTGATACATTTAAAGCCAAAAGAGTAAATGATACCTCAGGAGCAAATTTCACTAGGACAAACTCCAGTTTAACTGTCACCAAAATCAAAGAAAGAATTGCTTGCTTCCTTTGTGGATCTCTCTCTCTCTCTTTCTCTCTCTCTCTCTTTCTTTTTCTGGAAGCTCTAAACTCTCTTGCTCACTGTACCCCCTTTTCCCACTCCCACCTAATTGCATGTGTATTGCCCCTTTCCCTAAATATGCCTGAACCCTGTCTAGGCAAATAGTAAGAGAAATCCCCTGAAATTGGGGTTCATTCTCTCTCCCTCTGGGAAGGTTCCAGGCCCATCTGGTCTAGCTTAAGACAAGCTCGTTGCTATTTGAGAACAATCAGCAGTGTCTTTCCATTGTTTTATGCAATCTAAAAATCTGAACAGCATGATCCCTAGAGGCTCTGCCAAAGCTATCTTAGCAGAAAGATTTTTCAGCTTTTTCTTTCCTCCCACCATTACTTCTGCCCCTTCTAATAGGAAGGAGTAGAGATTCTTTTTTTTTTTTTTTAATTTGTTTTGAAGAGCTTGCTTACGCATATCAAAAACGGGAGATACTGAAAGCAACATCTGTGAGGTGCCCTTCTAACCTGAACATCTGGCTTTACACCATGTCATTCAAGAGGAGCATGTCCAGAGTTCACAACCTCAGCCCCATTCTGTCTATACCAGTTGACCAAGACTGCTCTGTAGTCCAATGAGCGCTGCAAGATTCGGAAGGAGAAGTCGAAGACCTCTGACAACAGGCTGCTGTGCCAAATACTCTATTGGTGGTCAGTTTTTTTATAATCTCTCCTTTATTGCCAGGAGTAAAGTTCAAAATTATATTTCTGCAGATTCTTCTGCCAGATGGGTACCAGGTAGGTCTGACAATGGGAGGTACTCTCAAGAGATGTGAAGGCAAGGAGATAGAACCCATTATGCTTCCGGTAGCAGCTTCAATGAGAGCTTCCTGGCCTCCTGATTTCCATCTCACTGTGTCAATTATAGAAATTTCAGCATCAGTGTGGGCTTATGGACTTTTGGGTAAGACTACCACCCCACTTTTGCTCCTCCAGTCCTTGGTTGGTAGTGGCTTCTTGTTGTAACTAATCTGTGAAAACAGCATTTTTCCTCTTTTCTACCTCCAGTTCTTCTATATTTTTGTGACTAATTTCTTCTATTAAATTCCCCTGTTTGAAATACCTTGAGTCGTTTCTGTTTTACTGATCACTGACCTATGCTTGCCTAAATACTAGAAGAAGAGTAGGCCAGAATAAATCTGAGTCAGTTATCCAATTATTTACTCAAACCTATTGCTCTTGTCAAATGGATACAAGGGATGGTCCAGGCCATTACTCTGATATAGAATTTTGATCACATTTTCGGCCCAGTCCCTTTTGCTAGAGTTTATTTACCATAGAACTTCAGATTGAAAATGGCTTGATGCTGCCAGGAAAGACAATAGACCAGTGGTTCTCACCCTTCCTAATGCCGCGGCCCTTTAATACAGTTCCTAGGTGTGGGTCCCAACCCACAGGTTGAGAAACGCTGCAATAGACAAAGAGGCCATCATGAAGATACCCCTTTGTAGAGCCTAGAGGAGTTGTCTCGTGTTGGTCCCCAGCAGTTAGCATCAGATTTCAGTCTTACTCCTGAAGTAACCACCCCACATACTGAGTGTTCAGAAATGAGTCCTAGAGGTAAGGCACATTAGCAGACTGAGCTAAATGGTTCTCTGGAGGATGGGCAGATCAAAGCAGGGCAGGATCCAGGTTCCTACGGCCAGCTGCCCTAGCACCTCAGTACCAGAGGCATCCTCAGATTCAGGAAGTTTAGGCCTGAGAACCTGGAGTCTTAGATCCAGGCTTGTCTTTATACAACCTTGAGTAAATCAGGCAACTTCTCAGGCCTCATCTGTAAAATGGGAAATTGGATTAGAATCTTCTCTAAGGAAAGATCCTGGCAGCTCTGACATTTTATCAGTAAGTGATCCCCTGTGGTAGTAGTTTTCAACCACTTGGAGGAGATTCTAAAGATACCAGTGCCTGGGAGACTCAGATTCCAATGGCAGCCAGTGTTGAAAATCATGGCCCTAGAGCAGTACCACTCAATGTCTAATTCCAATCCCCTGGAGATCTTCTTAAAATGTGGATTGGGCCCCAGGATTCTACATGTCTAACAAGCTCATTTCTGATGCTGAGGCTGCTGGTTCAAGGGAAATATTTTCAGTATAAAGGAACTTTCCAAATTTGACTTTCTAAGACAGGTTCCTAAACCTTAGCATGTATGAGAACACCTTAGAGGGTTTCCAAGAATACAGATCAATAATCCCCACCCCAGAATCTCTAATCACGTAGGTCTGGGGTGGGCCTGGGAATTTCCATTTCTAACAAGTTCTCAGGTGATGCTGCTGGTCTAGAGACCACACTTTGAAAACCAAAGATCTCAGACAATGATCCTGGATTTTAGCTCCACATGAAAACTGAATCAGAATCTCTAGGGTAGGGCCCAGGCACGGTTAAATCCTAAAAGACACCCAGGCGATTCTAATCATCGGCCAGGGTGAGACTCCACCGCCCCAGACCAGGGATTCTCAGTAGGAAGTGATTTTTCTCCTCTCTCCTCCAAAGTCATTTTAAAACATCTGGGGACAGTTTTGGTTGTCATACCTTGACAGGGGCAGTGTTACTTGCACCTAATGGGTAAAATCCAAGAATGCTGCTAAACATCCTACAGGTACAAAGAACAGAACCCTACAACAATTATCTGGCCTCCATGGTGCCCTGATTCAGGAACCTTGCCCTAACTTGGCCCAAGGGGTATCCAACGTGAGGCCACGGGCAGGCCACATGCTGATTTTGTGAGGATTTTTTTTTTTTTCTTATTGCTGATGTTGGTTGGATACATGAAAAGTATGCATGGACCTTTTATTTTCTTTCTTTTTTTTTTTTCTAATCAGATTCCATTAATGTTTATTTATTTAATGTGTGGCCCAAGACAACTCTTCATCTTCCAACATGTGGTGGAGGGGAAAAAAGAAGGTTGAACACTCTGGTAGAGCATTATCTAGCATATCCCAGCCCCCCCCCCCAGACCTGCTGAATTCGAATCTGCATTTTTACCAAGGTCCCCAGAGAGTTCCTATGCACAGTAACGTTAGAGAAGCAGCTCTTAGGTCAGTGGCTCTCAGAGCACCTCAGATTCCTTGGCTGACTCATTAAAGCACAAATCCCAGGGGCCCCACCCCAAGTTTCTGACTCAGCAGGTGTGGAGGAGGGATGAGAATTTGCATTTGTAAGCAGTTCCCAAGGCATGCTGCTGCCCCTGCTCTTCCCAAGACCACATCATGAGAACTACTCCCTGCTCAACAAACCCAGAGTTAAGGGAAAGTATCCAAATCCCTTCCAGCTAAGCAAACTGAGTGTTTGCTGACCACTAGAGTTGGTGACAAAGGAACTGTCGCACCTGGTTCCCAGGGCTGTTTTGTAGCCTCCTTGACACATCGATGCTCTCTGCAAGACTATCCCTGCAAGTGTCAATAACTCTGCTCAATATTACAGGACAGACCCCTGAACTAAATCGGCAGGAGTGTGCCACACATCTGCTAGGCTATAGCTGCCTGAGCAGCAAACCAAGAAAGAGACAAAAGTCAGATGGAAACCATTATCTAAGAAAAGTCTGCTCTAGGATCAAGGCTGAGGTTAGGTCTAGTGCTGAGCCAGAGAACCAGTGATGAAGGGAGCTACTGTAAGCAAAGCTGGTGTTTCACACACACAGAATACTAATGCTCCCGTTAAAGTCCACTAATCATGCTTCTCCCAAAGCATGCGTCCGCTGAGGGTAGTGGCATTTCTTACCCACACAGGAGGCTGGTCTGCCACTCCAGGCCTTGTTGTCCATACACGTGACTGTCCGCTCCCCTTTCAGTGTGTATCCTGGAGAACAGTAATACTCACACCGGGAGTTGAAGTAGGCACCATCTACACACTTAAACCCTCCATTTGCTGGCATGGAAAGGGTGGGACATCGCTTTTCTGAGAAAGGAACAAATCAGATAGTCAGCATTTCTAGTTTTTGCCCATAGAGTTTCAGATCCCAGAAACTCTGAAGCATGGAGTGAAAAGTCAATGTAAATACAACAAATGGAATTGGAGAAAGAATAAGTGGCTGTATGTCACACAGAATAGACACCAAGTTTCACGTTAGACTGGCTTGGGTTGGCATCTGTCTTAGGTTTGGTTCCTTAGAAGCAAACCCTGAAATACAGATTTGTATTTTTTTTGCAAATGATTTAGTGAAGAGTTGTCTTGGGCCACACATTAAATAAACAAATACTAATGGAAGCTGATTAGAAAAAAAAAAAAAAGAAAAAGGTCTGTGCAAGTGATTTAGTAAGACCGTGTTCTCAGGGAGATCAGTGCGTGGGTAGAGGATGCTGGATAAGTAAAGGGGAGGAAGCCAAGCACGGTGAGATCTTAGGCAAAGTCAGCCTCAGGCTGATCCTGCAGAGGACCTCTGGGGTGACAGCTTTGGTCTGTCCTGTCTGGCCCCTAGGCAAAGAAGCTGGGCTTTCACAGTCAGTCACTAGGCCGCTACAGACTACCCATGGGAGATGCCTGGTAGGGTTGGAGAGAGCCAGCAAGCACAGTCCTCTGAAGGAGCAAAGTTTCTTCTTCATCCAAGGAAGGTTTAATGTGCAAGCCTATGAAAGAGCAGAATACTCAGAAGCTGGAGGGGGAAGATCCATGGAACTGGAGAACAGGTACCCAAAAGATCTGGGTGAAACACTGTCAAGTGTCCATTATAGTCACCCAGTTGCATAGTCTGCACAGTCTGGGTCACATGGCTACAGCCCTGATGCCTCCGTTTCTCCAACATGAAAGTTAAAATAATGCCACCCCTATTTATAGTGTTGTTGCAAAATTGAATGTATGTGAACTGCTCAGCAAACAACAGGCACTTTAAAAGTGGTTGCTCTTTTGGACAACAAAAGCATCTAAAATGTGCTTCAACGATGCTGTAGCACTTGCAGTTTTCTAAATGAGATATGAGTTGTCGTGAGGCTAAAAGTCAGCTCCTGAAATGTAGAATCTTCTCTGAGGCACACTTCCTTTCATGAATAAGCATCACTTCTTTAGCAACTCTTGCCTGCTTCCTGCCTCTCTAAGCCCTATTCCTAGGGGGAGAACACTTCTTCAATCTGCTACCATAAGTCCCTGACCTGGTAGCACTTTTGTAACTTATGTCCAGGTTTACACCTCTGCCCTTCTGTCTCTGGTGCTGCTCTGCAAGGCCCTTCATGGCAAAGCTCATGTGTGTCTTATTTGTTTCTTAAATCCCAACATCTTTCTAGGACTTAGCACTTACTGAACCCATCTGCTGAACAAGTCTCTTCTCTCCCCTCTTCCCAAACATCTGATCATGCCCTTCACTCTGAACACAGCTATCTCATGTCTACCTACTGAAAACCTACTGGCTTCTGCTCACTAGTTTTCTCATCTACAGTCAGTGAAAAGCCCAAATATTAGAGCAAAAGAACTTTGGTCCTCAGTGTCCCTGAGGACCCCACATAGGACTCAGCTACTCACGTTTACAGATGACCTTGTCAGACCACCGTTTGTTTGACTGGCAGATCAGCTGTGAAGAACCATGCAGCTCATAGCCCTTCCGGCAGCGAATGTCGCACCTGGTTCCCAGGGCTGTTTTGTAGTAGCCTCCTTGAGGGGCCCTGCAGTACACATCCCCATACTTCACCTTGATGGGGGAGCACCATGGGGTATCTGTAGGTAGCAGAAACAAAAAGAGGAGACGGACAGGAAGTGACATCTTCAGAAAATGCATCCCCTCACTCTCACCATCCCAGGTTGGCTGCATTCCAAATTTTGGACCTCCAAATAGGGCCCCATGTTTTCTTAGGTGTCTCTGGGTATGGACATTATGATCAAGAGACCAGGTATCAGACATATCTGAATATGAATCTGAATCTGAGTTCTTCCATAACTAGCTGTGTGATCATGGACAAGTTACCTAACCTCTCTGAGTCAATACCTAAACCCATGCCATAGGCCTGTTATAAAGACTAAATAAAAAAATGCATATCCAGCATCCAGCATAGTGCCTAGCACACAGTATATGTTCAATAAATACTTGGGTGTTGGGGTTTTTTTTTCAGTATTTCCCTTAACTAGATACATAAATCTTTTGAGAACAATCAATATCCTTGTGAATCCTAACCCCCGCCATCAGCCATCCATAAATGGGGGGGTCAATAATTTTTAAATTTAGATTTCTTTTGAGCTGTATACATATTCTCTGTAAAAATTAATAATGTTGTTAATTAATATGAAGCTACATACAATTTCCAGGTTTTTGCATCAGGGTATCATTTTAGCTTAAAGTCACAGAACAATTGCTCCCCGTAGGGAAGGAGCCCCCTTTCAAATGTCCCCAGTTATGCCCCATTTAAGTAACAGAGTGATACCTGACACCCTCCCCAAATGGCAAAGTTTCAAGTGTTTTGATTTTGGCCTCATAGTTGCCCAGGGCACAGCTAGGATGACACTAATAAATCAGAACTTCCTCCCTGCGTCCGTGCCTTTGGAAAGTGCTCTTTGAAATTTATAACATATTAGGGCAACACAGACTCCTCAGAGGGGAAGTTCCCACAGTGGCCACTGCACCAATTTCCCACAGTCGGGGGAACCAATGATGATGATCTTCAAACCTGCCAGGCTTGTTGTGAACAGACGCCACTTCCCTGCAGCTGCCTGGCGCATCACGCCACCCCAGCACCTCCGTTGTCAGTGAGTGGGGCAAGTGCGCCACCATGTGGTCCAGAAAGAGGACACATCCTGTTTTACCTCGCCATGACTTTTCTGAGGATCTGTGTTTGTGAACGCTTCACAGCACTGAAAAACAGCAATGCTGTCTGGGTCTTGCACCTAGACTACTGTTTTACTTTTGTGCTTTCACATTGCCTTTGGCTAATACGTTCATCATATAATGTTTTGAAGACAGCTACAGGTGCATCCTAAACTCAGGACTCAAGCAATATTCCTTGGACTTTGGTTAAACTCTCCTGAGGGTTTAACCTGGAGCTGATGACGTTCAGCAGGAGCGCACAACAGGCCTACAGACAAAAGTTTTCTTCCTCTAAGGGTTAATACATATTATCTGTATGGACTACATATAGCTGTGATATCTAGTAGCCACCCCTTATCCAAGGAGATATGTTCCAAGATCCCAGAGCCTGAAACAGCCAGTAGTACTAACTAAACCCTATAACATGCCCTGTTTGTCCTATATGAACATACCTGTGATGCAGTTTAATTATAAGTTATGCATGCTAATATATTAACAATGACTAATTATAAAATAGAATAATTATAACAACAAACTGTAATAAAAGTTATGTGAATGTTTCTCTCTCTCCTCCCACCACATTTCTCTCAAAATATCCTACCATTTTCAGATAAGGTTGACTGCAGGTAACTGTCACCACAGAAAGTGAAACCTTGGATAAGAAGGGGCTTCTGGATGTATATATGACCTGCATATACATACGTCATAAATTTGCATATTTCAATGCAACATGCAATTCGATTTTTTTGCCCCCTATTCTGAGTCTTCCAATTCTCCTGGCTATGCTGGCCATACAGAGAAAAGCTGTGCTGTTGTCAATATGTGCAAAAAATGTTGTTTCCATTATATTTGCAAAAGGAATTTCTTTTGGATTACTCTCCAAAACAAATCTTTGGACACTATTTTCACAGTTCAACAGCTCTGCAGTGATAGTAATTAAAATGTCACTGAGTGATTTGAATTTAAAGTGCATGCAAGCACCGTGAGTGAAAGTGAATTACCACATAGGTTTAGGAAAAGGCAGTTCTTGTGCTGCTTCACTTAAGACAGAGTTTCCTAAGGACAAATCTAAATTAATTATTCCAGGAAGCTTTTTCATCCTTCTGGGCCGACATGGCAAGCATTCCTGTTAACTGGAATTCCTGTGGTAGGCAGCATTGCCAAGAGGCAAATGAGCAGCCGCTAGGGAGCTCTGGGTGTGGGGCCAAACACCTGTTCAGAACCAAATGTTACAAGCGGTAGCTGTGTGACTCTGGGCAAGTCATCTGCTCTCTATAATTCTTGGTTCCTTCGTCTGTAAACAGGGATAATACTGACATATCTCTTCATACCTTCCTATTCCCTCAACTAGTGTAAATATAAAGGTGTCCATGAAGTTCATGTGCCATTTAAAATAGCCAACTGTTCCTCTGTATGATGGTCTTCCAAGTTAAAGAAACAAAAGCAACACTGACTCCATACTGGGAACACCATAAGTGCTGGCTACATTTCAATCTTTTTCTTTTTTTACTTAATTTTAATTCAAAACCACTTACTGTATATACTCGAGTATAAGCCAAGTTTTTTTGGCACAAAATTTGTGCCAAAAAACCCGAACTCAGCACAAGTTTTGTGCCGGGAAAAACTCGGCTTATATTCAAGTATATACAGTACTGAGTGTATACTCTGTGCTGGGCACTTTGCCGGGGCCTGAGAGTCCAGAGCTAAAACCTCAGTTAATAAGGGTTTGCCTCTAACTTTTAAAACGAAAAACATAAAAAATATATTATATAAATGTAAGGTGTACAACAGTACGTTTTTATATATGTACACATAGTAAACTGATCACTCCAGGCAAGCAATTTAACTGACAATCTAGACCATTTCCTATGGAGGATTTGTTTTTAAACACTGAGGGGAAATTCTAGGGCAGGCACATATTATGGCCATCTAGTCTACCTGCCACACTTACAATGCTATGAAGAGAAGATGGACACTAAAACAAAATGACCACTGGATGACCACTGGGCACTAGGCAGTTCTGACTGTAAATACGAACAATCACCTGTGTGTGCATGTGTTTTAGGAAGATTTTTCAACAAGGGACCAAAAGGCAAAAAGAGATACTTTTAACAATCCTCAATTAGCTAAGAAGTTTTATGAATCAGAACATCACCTTACCCAACCCGCCTGATTAACATGTTTGTGCTTTGCTTGACTGGTTAATTCCTGAGGCTGTGAAGATAGAAACTGTAGGAATTTGCATTCAGAAGTCACAAGCAATTTTTGTATATGGCAAGAAACACCCCAGTCTCTAGCCAAAAGCTGATCAATACTATTCTGACTCTCCTACAGCTCAGACACATCACAGCAGATCAGGGCAGTGTCATCTTGCCCAAGTTTGGACAAATTTTCTGGGCAAAATGCCACAATGGTACAATTGTTAACCAATTTTCTCCAAATTATTCCTCCACTGCAAGAGGAACCAGATTCAGCAAGAATCATTTTCCCCAGGGCTCCCTAAGCTTCAGAGACATGCCTCACCAGTAGAAATATTTGTGGGCATACTTACCTGAGCCTGCATAGAAGATTCTTGATTATGCATTTTATACCTGCTGTGGAGTAGATTGCTTGCTGTAAGTGTGTAGAGATGGAGTTCTTTATCATTAAGTTAAGTCTCATTTGAGCAACACATTTTAACTTATCATTTCAGGAGCCATGCTGGGCTCAGAAAGAGCATGATGAAATGAGCTTATGAAAATCAAGTTTTCTCATTCCCCATTCATCTCAGCACATTAGCAGCCCTGGTACAGATTTGCCCTTTACTCTGGACAATTCTGGCTGTAATGTATGAATCAGGCAGAACTCACAGCTTGATTTTCACTTTCATCAGCTAGAGCTTGCCTTTGCAGAAGTGAGGAGAGCAAAGAAACTTATGAGAATAAAATGACCATTGGAATGCTGAAGGACAGCATTTCAGAGATTTCCAAACACTTTTGGTTTCCTTTTTTTAAGAATGGAAGTAAATGTGTATTTACTTTTAAATATAGTTTTGTTTTGTTTTGTTTTGTTTTCTGGACAGTTATTAGAACTTAAATGCATTGTCTGGTCACTTTATTACAGTCTGTTCCGCAGGGCAAAAAGGAAAGTTCTCCTGGCAACAGCAGGTCCTCATTAGCACATTAGTAAAGCAGTCACCTTTATATCTAGGGTGTGAATACCCGACTTCATCGTCTTCTAGCGGTGAGTCTCCCGATCCTACAATAAAAAAGAACAGAAACTGCAGCAAGAAAAGCCACATGGTATGGACGCACGTTTCAAAGCATTGCTTTGGCACAGTCCATGCAAGAGGTGCTATTAGAACGCAAAGCCAAGAGCAAAAGCTTCTATGGCCACTCATGAAGGAACAGGGGGCCTCTCAGAGTGAACCTGGCTGGGCTGATACTGCCACGGTCAATCAAAATGAGCCTCAAACTGTTTTGGAATCAGCACATGCCAACTGAAATTGTGGAATAGGGAAAGAGAGAAAGTCGACTTCACTCTGAGAAGATGCCAATGTATATGAATCTCTTGCCAGGGGAGACGCAGTAAAACATGTGCATCAGGCACAGCCCACAGTTTCTCCAGCAGTCAAAGAAAACCCAGTAGAACGGGTGTTCATGGTACCTGAAAACCAGTCCATCTGGAAAGTGAATTTGGGTGGAGGATAACTAGATAAATCAAATGTCTTATTTTAATGACCAAAGAGATACAAAGCCACATTGGTACATAGTATTTGTAGGAAATGAGGGCTAAAATAGATAATGTGGGTACTTATTTAGAACCTCTCACCAAGACATGGCTAAAATAAAATTTCTTAATGAGCCACAGCCTCAGAGAGAAAGTCTGTATATTACTTTAATTTAACTCATTTAGAATTTGGAGCTGTATTGTTTTTAGACTTATTAAATATTGAATTCTAGTGAGGAGAGAATCCTTAAACATTGAAGTGGTAACAGGTCCCAGATTTCAAAACAGTAAACTAAAATTCAGAGAACTTCCCCCCAGAGAATTTCTCCTCAGTGACTATAGTCTAGTCACTGACCTTTGAGTTAGCATCATGTTGGTCACACATGTTACAGTGACCTGAAACCATAAAAGACAAGGACCCTCTACTATAAAGTTATTCGAATCTTCATGCAAAATGAGCTAATGAGTAGTGGTCCCTGTTCCACTTGTATTCTGGATGAGAGACGTAGAGCGTGGAAACTGAAAGTGGGGAGGTGATGACAGCTGGACCATGTCCATTTAAGAAAGATTCCCCCAACTAGAGAAGCCCCATTCTGTGTTCTGCATTTTTGTAGATTTCTTCACCTTGTCTCTGGCCACCCAGACCTATATAACATTATAAATTAGTCATTATTTCATATCAAAAAGTGAATGTGAAAACCAGATAAGCAACGTGAATCAAAAGCCCATGCTCAAACCCTTTGATCCAGTCATTCTAGAATCTATTCCAAGTAAATAACAGACCTGCCTGGGAATTTCATCTGAATTTAAAAAAAACAAAAACAAAAACACCAGACACATGAGCAGCAATCTCTCCCCCCTTCTACACACACACACACACATATACACTTTCCCCTCAGTTGTCACTCTGGTTAACTTGTCTATGGAATTTACAGCATTTAGTATGAATGACCACCCATCCATTCCATGAAGCCAGAACTTCTATACTGGCTTCCAAATGACAACTCCCTCCTCTATACTCTCTATACTCTCTCTAGGCTCTCTATACAGTGTCTTTTCATCAGCCTTCCATTTAGTCTTAAATATTTCTCAGAAGTCTTCTATTGGTAATTTACATACAGGTATCTACAGACTCTTTCTCTGGGCTGTCTCACTCATATACTTGACACAAACTATACCCTATGTACTGATAATAAATCCATTGTTTCTAGCCTTGAACTTTCTCCTAAAAACCAGGCTGAGATAAATATACAAATAAATTCAGATATGTGTGTATAGATACACTTGTTCACTGAGGATCTGGGGGAAGCAGCACCTCATTAGCAATAATTCTGCCTAGCACTCAGATCTTGGCTTCTAAATACCATTTTCTACTGAAAGGAAACAGGGTTCTTTGAAGAATCAGGCCTCCTGATTCTAGCACTGGGGTTAGAAATTATATAAGATGAACCTGGAGCATCTTGTATTGCCATAAAGTAAAGAAGTGCTAAAGACACACACACACACACACAATGGAGGTATGTCAAAGGGACACAGAAGCCAACTTAAAAAGCTCCCAGTGACCAAAACTGAAACAATTTGAGCAATAAAATAAATAAAATAATACTGAATTATAACCCAAAATATAAAATAATCATACTTGTGTAAACAAATGATTGAATAAATAAATAAATACTGCACATACTCGAGTATAAGCCGACCCGAGTATAAGCCAACCCCTTAATTTTACCCTAAAAACTGGGAAAACTTAGTGACTCGAGTATAAGCCGAGGTGGAAAATGCAGCAGCCACTGGTAAATTTCAAAAATAAAAATATATACCAAAAACAATTACAATAATTGAGGAATCAGTAGGTTAAATGCTTTTCAATATT
>CAUYPK010081806.1:0-37679 GCA_963574355.1 Loris lydekkerianus
GCTGACCACCATACAGTAACCATGATCTTTTTTTGGTGGGGTTTCGCCTTTGGGAAGTGCTTGGGTGGCTCATCGGTGTCCAACCACTGTCCTGAACATTTCCTATTGTCGTAGAGAATCCACTCTTCATCACACGTGACGATCCGATCCAAAAAAGGATCATTTTGGTTGCGCAAAAGCAATGAAGAACAAACCTCGAAACGGGACAATTTCTGCCGAATGTTTAAATCGTGGGGCACCCACTTTTCAAGCTTTTTGACCTTTCCAATACGTTTTAAATCATCAAAATCCACATGGGAGCTGGCACCCAGTTCTTCCGCCATCCCACGCACCGTTTGTGATGGGTCAGTCTCCACCAGGGTCCTCAAATCCTCGTCCTGGATTACTCTAGATCGACCACTTCGGGGCTCATCTTCGAGGCTGAAATTTCCGGAATGAAATTTCGCAAACCAACGTCGAACAGTGCGTTCATTAACACTATCATTGCCAAATGCCTGGTTAATTTTTCGGGCTGTTTCAGCAGCGCTTTGATTCAATTTGAATTCGTAGAGAAAAATTGGCTGAAAATCGCTTAATGACATCATATAGTAATAGGCTGAAAAGAATAAAAAAAATTAAAAGTAGAAAAAAATTAATAGCATCAGTGTATAGAGTACAAAATTCTCCATCAATCAGTATATACCACAACACAGTAGAATAAATATTTATTGAGATATGGAACTACAAAAACATGACATTAAAACGGACAAAACTTTTGAAACAACCTAATAACATATGCTAATTAGTATTCCAAGAGTCCCATTTCAGATCACAGTTAGATATGCAAACACCAATACTGAAAGAGAGGTATATGCTAGAAATATCGAGCTACTGAATTAATGCCCAGATATCTGTGTCTTAACATAACGATATATATATTTCTTAAACCATAGCTCAGTACATGTTCCATAACTCATTAGAAATGGCACTGTGACAATAGTCTCCTGTCATTTTGTAATGTGAGAGTTCTATATTTTTTTTTTTCCATATAACATTGACCAGAACTCAGTCATCTGGTGCTAAACTAAATGCAGATGAAAGCTGAGAAATGTTTTTAGCCTTTGTGTTTAGCCTTTAGTCCATGAAAAGAAAATGTAACCAGTAACTACTTGGCAGACTCTGACAATCTGTGGAATTAACCAACAAGCTATAAAAGATCTTTTTAGAAGATTGCATTTCCTTGTGGTTAGATAGCTCTTATTTAATTTGTGAGAAGGGTTATTTTGTGACACAGGTGAGCTTGTGGGCAGAGGTATCCTGGGCCATAGAACATAGTGAAACAGTATTTGGTCATACTGACATAGTTTGGATGTTTGCCTCCTCCAAATTTTATATTGCATTTTGATCTTGAGTGTTGGAGGTGGCTGTGAGGCATCTGGTCATGAGGTGGAGACAGATCCCTTAATCATGGTTTGACGCCCTCCCTGGAATGATGAGTTGAGTTCTCACTTTATTAATTCACCAGGGGGGCAAATTGTTTAAAAGAACCTGTCACTCCACCTTCTTCTCCCTTTGCTTCTTCTCTGGCCATGTGACTTGCCTCCTTCCCCTTCATGTTCGCCTTGATTGGGGGTCGGGTCCCTGAAGCCTTCACCAGAAGCAGATGGTGGCAAGGTGCTGTTTGAACAGTATGCAGAACTGAGAGCTACATAAGCCTCTTTTCTTTGTAAATTACCCAGCCTCGGGTATTTCTTTTATAACAGAGCAGAATGAACTATCACATATCCTGGAGGAGGACTTGGAAAGGGAATCTGGAAAAAGTGTTTTGTGGTCTGATGAAGGAATATTTGGAAAGAGATACCTTGTACCATAAGGGGTCTTTGGACAGGAATATTTTGTTGTAGATATTTATGGTCCTTAGATGAGAGAGTCAATTTTGTTAAATATTGCTTACAAGTTGAGACACATGACTTCTGAAAAATGACCACTGAATTCAACATTTAGAGTTTAATTGCCACTTAAGAGGAATAGTGAGGACAGATATCTGATCAGAATGGATTGAAAAGATAACAAAAATATTAAAATTGTGAAAATAAGAGAAGAAATGAGTTAGTAAAGGAGATGGAGAGACCTCAAAAGGATTTGCTCTTTTTTTCTTTATTAATGTCTGCATGTAATTTAATAGAACTGACTTGATAAAACAGTTCATGAAGAAGTGAATGGTAAAAAAATGAAGATATAGAGATATGAAGTAATCAAACATGCATTTGATTTAGTGCACAAGAAAAAGAACCTGTCCCTGGACAGGACAATAGATGGTACCTTGGTGCATTATTCAGTCGAGAAGGGAGCTAGTGAATCTGGTACTTTTCAGTATTTTGTTTTGTCCCATTTGTGTCAAAAGGGACTAGAAATACTAGAGGACTAGGGCAGCACCTGTGGCTCAATAGGTAAGGTGCCAGCCCCATATACCAAGGGTGGTGGGTTCAAACCCAGCCCTGGCCAAACTGCAACAACAACAACAATAAGAATAGCCAGACGTTGTGGCAGGTGCCTGTAGTCCAAGCTACTCAGAAGGCTGAGGCAAGAGAATCACCTAAGCCCAGGCGTTGGAGGTTGCTGTGAGCTGTGACGCCATAGCACTCTACTGAGGGTGATAAAGTGAGACTGTCCCTAAAAAAAGAAAAGAAAAGAAAAGAAAGAAATACTAAAGGACTAGAGTGATGTAATGCAAGTCATGAATATAAGCTGCAGTGCAGGAAGCTTGGACATCAGTGAAGACCTCATTATTGGTAATGACAATTCTGGGGTTTCACCATATGATATTGCTGAGTAAATGAGAGAAAAGATATTTGATGACTAATTCAGGAATTTATAAATAATCTGTGTGACAGTAAAAAATAGCATTATTTGTTTCTACCTTTTGGGGGGGGGGATTTTCCTGCCCAAAGACTCCTAAGTTCCTCTTAAAAATAGACCAAATGATCAACTGTGAACTCCAAAGCATTAAAAGTACCCAAGATATTACAAGTTTGCCTAATTACTTTAAAGAAAATATCCCTCCTATTGTGATTGACAATAAAGATAAAGAACCCTAATTTAGCTAAATTAAGGCTAAACTTAAACTTCAGTTTGACATACTAATTATTTCTGTCAATTTTATCATTGGTAATTGCGATTTTATAATTAAATGTAAAAATTAATTCATTACTTTTGTTCTGAATACACGAACGTCTATCAGTTCAAAAGGCAAGAAGAGGGCACTAAGCATTTTCTAAGAGGAAATTTTTTAAATTTTAAACTGAACAGAATGAACAACGCATGTCAATATGTCATTCTAAAACACATTAATATGAGGCAAAATTGTCTTTTTTTTAAGAAATATTAACTATTTTATTAGCTCATAACTGTGTACATTACTGCATTTATGGGGTACAATGTGCTGATTTTATATATAATTTGGAATGCTTACATCAAACTGGTGAGCATAGCCTTCACCTCACTTAATTGTTGTGTTTAGACATTTATACTCTACTCTTAATAGATTTGACATGTACCCTTGCCATATGCACAATATGTGAGGTCCCACTGATTACCGTCTCTCCACCAGACCACCCCCCTTACCTCCCCTCACCCTCCTCTTCTCTCCTTCTGAGCTATAATTCTGTTTTGTCATATTCTTCTTAGTAAAGTATCTCAAGAATGGAAGAAAAAATATCCAATGTACTCAGTACTATTATGAAACCAATATATAGTCACCCACACTTTCATGCGAATGATAAAACACAATTATAGCTGAGAAATATTAAATTAACTGCAAACCACACTATTAAAGTAGTAAGCTCTCTATTTTGTCTCAGTTTTGGCAATCCAAATATATGCAGGTGTTTGCTTATAACAAAAACAAAATGCCATTATCATATGCACCCATTTGATAAAGGAGGAATATAAATGTTAAATTAATAACATTAAGAACTAATACGTGTAATTGTTCAGAATATTATTCTAAGATATGAACCAATAAAGTTTAAATAGTTTTTATGATTTTTTTTTTTTTTAAACTGTAATTTGAAATGTAACAGCATGAGGGAAGGAGAGGCTAAACAAAGCAATGGGGAAAAGAGAAAGGGAGAGACATTAAGGAAAAAATTTAAAAATACATTTTTTTTCAGAAAAATGATGTAACAGTACAATATACATTTAAAATTTAAGGAACAAAAGCTCAGTTTGCTACCTTTCTACTATTCTTCCTTCTGGAATCAAGCCAAATGTCATTATTAAGGCAACTATTTACATATAGTGCCATAACATGGTGAGCTTAAAGGTTAAAGTTGGTAGCAGAAAGAGCTTCATTAAAAAGGCCATATTTTAGAAAGAGGAAAGTCTTTTTATAAGTAATGTTAAATGGGGAATTAAGGCAATGACCCAAATAATTAAAGTAAAACAAACCCTATGCATCTGAGAGAAAAAAAGAACTATGAGGCTTAAATCATCACGAATTACTGCCTACATTCATCAAATTAATGAGGCAATTACTCAGCATGCACTTTAAATAGGCTACGTATCTTCAAATTCAAGTCATTTCTATATGGAGGCACTGATTTACTGACTTTTTATTATTTTTTTTCTTTTTCAAAGCCTCTGTGATTTATTTCTTTAAGTAAAATGAAGTAACGCTGATGTTAAGAAAGAAGAAAAATTATTATTTAGTGTACTCTACCTAATCTGTGCTTTTTTTTTTTTTTTTTTTTAAATTCATATAGGGGCCAAATGTTAAACTGGCAGCAAAGGTAGAAATCACATAAAATTTAATCTATTCAGGGTGGTGCCTGTGGCTCAAAGGAGTAGGGTGCTGGACCCATATACTGGAGGTGGTGGGTTCAAACCCAGCCCCAACCAAAAACTGCAAAAAAAAAAAAAAAAATTTAATCCATTCAAGTTTTCCTAAATATGAAATTAGAATCTATGACCACTAAAAGTTGCATACTTATTATTTTCTGAACTTGTTTTTTTTATCCCAAATTAATATGAAGGTACACATGTTTACACTGTATATTGTTTTACACTGTTTTTATTTGTAATACAAAGTTCAAGTTGTAGTTGAGCCCTTCACCCAGGGGACATGCTGAACACCCTCGTATTGTGCATTTGAAGTCAAGGATGCCAGCTCACAAGGTCAGGTTTCAGAAACATGGAAGGGCACTGACAATTGCTGTTCACTGAGAGCACATACATCTCTCAGCCTCAACTGTTTATCTTTCCTTCATTCTCCCCTCTCCTCCCTCCCTCCCTCCCTCCTTCAATTGTGTCCCCTTCCCCTCCACCTCCTTCCATTTCTTTCTTCACCAAAGGAAAACAGTGAAAAACAGGAAATAATGATGAAATGGGATAAAGCTTTAAAGTCTGAAGTGTTAAACATCAAAATCAATTACACCACTGTTTTAATAAAAGAGATCTAAATGTTAAATAAAATCAGAATTTTCTGTGTTCTCACAACAACAAAAAGAGTATATGAGGCAATGCATTGTCCATAATTTTATTTAGCTCTTCCATAATGTATATGTCATGTTCCATGATAAATATGTGCAACTTTTATTTATCAATTAAAATAAATGGAAATTTTAAAAACCACAATCATTAAAATAAAATAGAAGAATTTTACAAGAACAAAGTTATTATAGAAGAAGAAAACAAATTATATTTAATTTCATTATTTATTTAATTATGATAGAAGAAAACAAATTACATTTAATTTCTTTCATATTATTTTTAATTAGATGAGTGAGTTTGAGCTGTGTGTGAGGCAAGAGTATTCACAAGAAGTGAAATGTAACATCTAAAAAATGTTTTGACAGTGTTGCTAGGGAGAGACTGTTATACTCGTGAAGCAAATTGAGCACATCTGGGATAATAAATTCCCGAGAAAGTTTTGAGTAACTGATGATTACATTTCTCTTTGAGGAATACTAAGATGTACAAAGTGGCACTAAGGACAAAGGCATAAAGTTTAGGGTTGAGTCAGTCAAATGTACCCTAGTTTTAGACACCTGTGTTGGGGGGATTAGAGTCATACAAATACTCGTCACCTTAATTGTAGGTTCATTAATGGGTTAATAGTACTTCTACATAGCCTGTTTTAATGAGCTACTGTGAAGATGGGATTAAGTAAAAACATCTGGGGCGCACTTCCTAGGTGAAGAAAACAGCTACAACTTGGACTTAAAAATGCAAACCATGTAATCTAATTTTACATACCTTCATATTTATTAATCCAAAATAAAATAAAATTAAAATTAAAAAGAAAATCATAATTTAGTAAAAAAAAAATCTATAGGACAGGATAGGTCAAATGTAACTATTAATTTTTATTCCATTGCCTTAAAGACTTCCCAAACGATACCTACTCTGGGAAGCCTTAATGACCTATACCTGATATTCATGCCCATGGCAGAATACAGGAGCACAGAATACAACTATTGTTCCAGGTAAAAGGGGACAATGAAGGTAGCTGGCCCTCAGAGGAAGGAAAGGAAGATAAAGAGTTAAAATTTCAGGATCTGTAAACTTGCTAAAGCAATGTGTGAGGAGTTGAAGGAGGTGACTGCAGAAACAATTCACAAAATCACAAATTAAAATTCAAGAAAAGCCAAGTTTATTGATGACTTGGAACAAGCCAGGCCTTGCCTTTAAGATTGTAGTTCCTGTGACTAAGCAGCCTTTAATTTTTATACTTAGGTTTTACGGAGTATTAACTGACTTCTGGAAAGTTCCATTTTTAAATTTTTTATTTTTTTAATCAATCAGTGATTGGTTCATCTAGGATCTTGGTTAGGCTAATCCCATGCTATTCTTTAACTAACTTCTCCTTTGGAAAGTCCCTAGATGTTAATAAGGCATTGATCAATCATGGAATGTTGACTAATTCCTTTGGACAATCTCTATTGATCAATCCCTCTGTGGAGATTGGTTCAAATTTCAAAACTTTCCATCCACAATATTAGCCAACTCTGTCCTAGAAAAGGTCCCCACTCTTCATGTGTAAGCTAACTGCTAACACCTTTAAATGAGAAATTATATAATTTTAATGTGGGTTGGGCAGGGTATCTACATGTACTTTCAAAAGATGGGAAGACAAATTCAAGACAGAATTAACATAGCTCTTGTATGAGAGCATCTCAGAGACATATTATCTCTGCAAGGAAAGCATCAGCAGAAGTTTCTAAGTTGGAAATAAATTATGTCAAAGAGACTTGACTAACTTGCTAGATAATTTTATATCCAGTTCCTGATTTGTTCTTGGAGAAAATTATATAAGGATGTTTGAGTAAGTAATGGTAGTTATGTGTACAGATCAAAGGAAAGATTACTAATTAACATTGCCCCCACTCATGAAGGTGCGATTTGGTACCACCCATATACAGGCTTTACTTTCTAGTATATATTTTTACTGTTGTTCCCTGCAGGGAGAAGTAACTATGGAACTGTCATAATTGAATAGTAATTTTAGGGTTCTTGCTGAAGGTAACTTACCATATAGCTCAGGGATAGATAAAGGAATATATTAAAATGGTAGAACCCTGAACTTGTCTGCAGCCTTGTCACAGGTCTATGAATTGTGGTCTGGAACTTGTAAATTATGTGATACTATTGGATTATGGAGGTTGGAGGAATTCCTTTTTGTTGTTATTCTTCATCTCCACATCTTGGAGATTGTTGTACGTTTTATACAATTCACATATGAATTGTATAATCCGTAAAAGCAAAATTTGTGACTCTGGAAGTTCAACAATCAAGCAAATGTGTTCAATTTTACTATAGCAAACATATTACCTATAGGAGTATTAAAAACACTGATTTCAATATTAGAGAGTTTACAAAGGGGTAGATTATATGCCACTTAATTAACCATACTGAAGGCAACTATTAGGGTTTCTAGTGTCATCGAGTTCACATACTTACTAAAAGGATAAATTTGAACTCTGGAAATGTGTTTTTAGACGTCTCCATTCTCATTTATGCCATGGAAATAGAAATAGAGATTGAATAGGTAAAAAGTATTCCACCCAAAAGGCTGAGTCATTAAAATAGTCATTGCTCAAAATGCCTGTTAAATATTAGTTCTGAATATTTGGAACACATTAAGGAAAAAAGCAAACAAAACCTTTTACTCTCACAGGACTCACTTTCAGTGGGTTGTTTAGATGTGATCAACGGAGAGCTAAACCATTCAATCTAGCTAAGTTTAATTAAAATAATGATAGTAGTCTGGCTAATCCAAGAAAATTACAAGTTTCTGTTTGCTTGTCAATTGAAGCGTGGCATAAATGCTGAGAGTATACAAATCTTGAGTGTATAGTTAAACGTTTGATAAATCCCCATGTCGTGAACCTCATGACAAAGAGCAGTTGATCACCCCAGCATGTTATCTCATGCTGCCTCAATGGCACTGTCAATTCACCTGGTGAACACAATCACTTCTTTATCACAAGAGAAGACTTTGGCCTGATCTAGAATTTCCTGCAGTGTGTGTTCTTTTGTTCCTGAATTTTTCACTCAGTATCATATGTGAGAGATTTGTCAATGTTTGTGTGTAGCTATTTTTCTATGTATTGCCACATAGAATTCAATTGTATGAACACATCATAATTATTTGTCTGTTCAGTTGAAACATGCCATTGGGGATTGGGTCCTGTTTTACGGCACTGTAAGTAAAGTTTCAAAGACTGTGTGCCTACGCCTTTTGAGGACGTATATTGCATTCCTATCTGTAAAGGGTTTCTAACATGGTGGTGGTAATTGACAGTCCTATCAGGAGTGAAAGACTTTGTTATTCCATATCCACACCAAGTTTTTCCACACCCTCATCAAAACTCAGAATTTGATCTCCTTTCAATTTTAACCACTGTAGTATTCATGTAGTTGTATATTATATTGGTTTTGATTTACATTTTGCTAAAGAATAATCGCAGTGAAGACAAGCATACATAGTTATTGAACGTTGAAATCGTATCTGCATCCTTGTGTATCAGTTACCTCCTGTTATACTTTCATTTTTATTACCTTTGTCTTTTTTATGGTCAGAACTTTTTTTTCACATTTGTACAAAGCAACACGTATGTGTGTTAAAAATGCATGAATCTTTCAAAAAGAAATAACAGTACATTTTTTCATTCTCTTAGCTTTTTAAGAAAGCAAAATTTCTTAGTACTAACATAATCAGTTTGATAATTATATGTTGTACGTCTAATGCTTTTTTACTTTACTTTTTTACTTTTTACTTTGATAAAACTTCACATATTACCCACATTCATAAAGGTATTTTATGTTTATTTCATTGTCATTGCAGGTTTAGGTTTACCAAACACCTGTAATTTGTTCCTGTGAGTTAGGGATCAAGATTCGTATTTTTCTATCAAATATAGCCAATATATCCAGAATTAACTGGATATATTCAAAACACTAAGTATATTTTTGATAACTTTATTGTAAATTAGGAGGGATTCTCTTTCTGGATTCTCTGCTTCATTGGGTTTTTGTCTATTCTTGCACCCATACCATGAAGTTTCATTAAGTGCTGCTTTGTTATTTTTCAACAAATCCAGTTGTGTCAATTTTGCAATTTTGCTATCATCTTTCAAATTTTAGAATACATTTCTGATGGTTTATATTTTTAAAATCTCTTTAAGTTTATGGGAATTTATTTATTTTTTCCCATCAGGCATCTAGAACACAGACTGAAATCTATTTAGAGTTAATTTTAGGAGCAAAACTATCTCTTTTTACTGAAATTGTTAGTGACTCATCTAGCATATAAGTGGTTCACATGTAGTCAAATATTTGAGAAGGAAAAACTTGGTACATTTCAAATTTAAATTTTAACAAAATTTTTCCTGTCCATAATTTTGTCTTCTCTTTTTAGCTGCCGTGGTTATCATGAATTGAATCTCAGTTTCTCTGTTCCATTTTTTCTTTCCTGCACCTTAAATTTTTCCTTTTGCTGAATTTATTTTTATTATCAGATAGACTTTCTTGGTTTTCCTTTATAATAAATGAAGTATGAACTCATGAAAAACATCTCTTTTTCACAATCCTTTCTATTTTATACATTTGCTTATTCTTTCATCCAAAACTCTTTGAAAGAACTATGATTATTCTCTCCAGTTTATCCAGTTTATTGCTCTCTTCTCTTCAAAACCCATCCCATTCTACATCATTGTACTCCAAGTCTTCTTATCAATATCACTTATTTCTTTCCTATTGCTGAACTTCATGGTTGCTAATCTGTCAATGTATGTATTTATCAGTTTGTCAACAACATCTGATGCAATCATTCATTTCTTAAAGTCTCTGAGCTTCTCTACATATGATGATATGGATGAATTACATACAGAAGCATTTTTAAATACACACGAGGTGACAAAAAGTATACACATATTAAGAAAGGAATAAAAAGCTGAATTAAATTTGTAATACACAAGTCACATTTGACCTCTGCATTTAAGGAGGTGATGGAGGGTCCTGTACTTACTTTTCGTTATTTGTGTTGCTGGACCAAAGAGTCTGTTGCCTGTTATTCAAGTCAATCAACAGAGAAGTGGATGAGAAATCAACAACCCCATTTTTATTTACAGAAAAGCCAGCAATTCCAGAGAACAGTGAAGATATCTCCTCAAAGAGCTGCTCTGTTCTCCTGTTTCCCTTCACCATTCTTCACAGTAGAAGTAAGCAATAGTAATGTTACTAGACATTGTCATGACGATATGCATTCAAGAGATCCTCCCTGTAGGTTACAAGGTTACACACTATCTCCCTATGTTAAAGTGGTAATATCTTCTACATATTCTTACTCTAGATTAAATTTTTAGTTGGCCACAACTTTGCTAAATACATTACTAAGTGCACTTTGTGCCTTGGTTCCTTGGCTGGCACTGTGGTCCTTGGAACATCCAGTGTCCTAACTGTATCCCAATGCCCTCCTTTGTGATACAATATTATTCCATTTTCCAGCCTTATTTGATACAGAAGATGGCTCATAATTTTTTAAAATACCTTATTCTGTTTGTTTCCAGTAACATCAACATTATGCCTTTCTTACCATCTTTTTCAATGCCTTTGCCGTTTCCACTCATTCAGAATTTATTTATAAGTACTGAGAAGGAAAGACCCAGTCCTATTTTCCCTTGGTTTACTAGCAACATTCTTTTCATCGGTCCTTTCCCCTGATTCACATTGTATCCCAAGGACTCTTACATGTATACCTCAAGCCCCACAAAACTTGTATATCCTGTTCCCTACTTGATATATTTAAATGTCACATGTTATATTTTTGCATACTTTTCCTTTCCCAGATGCACTTTTGTTTAATTGTACCCACACTCAGACAATTGTCATAGCCAAAAATTAACCGATTTTGAGGTATTATTCCCTTTTACTCATTAGCCCATACTATATAGTTCTATTCATTGAAATAAAAAAATGCCTTGATTATGGATAAATCTCTCTTTATCCTTCTCTAGCACCTGAGTTCTACAGTTCCACTGACTTCTAGATTAGTGTAATAGATTTCTAACACAGTTCTTTCCTCTTTGTCTTCACTCTTTACAGTCAATGGTCTACCCAGAGGAAAAATAAAGTAGATAGATAAATACACACACACACACACACACACACACACACACACACAAATACATACACACATACATAGAAGGTGCCAAAAATGTAAACACATTTTAAGAAAGAAGAAAACTATTAAAATTGCAATGCTTAATATATACAAATGATGGTGGCCACTATTTTTCTAAATAACCATTATATTCAGGGCCCTGCTGGACAGGCCTAGGAGGGGCAGAATTAGCCTGTGTCCCGCCAGCAGGAGTTGTTTGTTCAAGGCCAAGGCCTTCAGCAGGGAACAGTCTTCCCTGGCTAAAACCAAGACTTGGAGCAAGAGGATGGACGGCTCATTGGATGGGAGAGAGATGTGAGTGATCACTGGAAAAAAACCGCTGATTGGGGAGGGGAGGGAAGTGTGCAGAGGCAGCGCTGAGGACGGTCCTGCCCAGTGAGGGAGGGAAGTGACTCTCTTGAGAAGGCCGCTGATTTGACAGGGGAGAGATGGACGAAGAAAGCCTTCACAGGGATTTGGGTGGTAGGTAATTTCTGCCAGGTTGCCCCTGGGAATCTGAGCCCTAACCGCTACCCCTACCCTATTCTGTGTATCATCCGCTCTGCCCAGTGACCTCAGCGTCCTGCACCTTCTCTCCAGGCAGCCAGAAGCGGGTGCCCGTCCTGACCCCGCAGGCCTGCGGGGCGCGTGCATATTCCGTTGGGTCTCAGGTGCAAGTGCTCCCACAGCTGGCTCCATCGCTGGGCAGGCGTTTGGCCGCAAGTCCTCAATGAGAAGGGGCCTTCATCATCCGGGCTGTTCCCACCATCTGTTTCTGTCCACGCCAGGTAACATTTGAGTCAGACTCAGGGCCATGAGAAGCCCAAGGTCATTCACAGCCAGGTCCACACGTTTGTGTCTTCCCATAAGATCAGCCTTGTACTGAAGCTTTTTCAACCAGAAGAGCCACAAGCGACGCTGAGTTCCCCAGGAGACACGCTCCTCTGTGTTCTCATTCCCATCTTCTGTATCCCAGTGTCCATCAAATATTTCCTATGAATTTCATCTCATTGAATGATCTCCTGTAGGATTCCAATGTGACTAGTATTGCCTAAAAAAGCTAATAAATATGGGCCACTACCCATTACAGGGAAAATATCACAGATCAGTGTAGGAAATCTAGACAGTGCTGATCTTTAAAATACTGTTGCTTGCTGCTTAAAAACAATTAAGATGAAATACATTGAAACAAATTGTCAGAATATTAAAGAGTCGAGACGTGCTGATCTTTGAAAATAAGATGCATTTATTGCCTATAAATTGTGTCCTATTAAAAATGGAAAATTCAAAGGCACTCAGTTTAATTTGGTTTATCTCCATGCCAAAGGTAGAATTAGGGCATTTAAAACTTTTTTTTTTTTTTGGTTATAAGCGTCTGTTTCATAAACATTCATGCTTCTATCTGTAGATTTATCCTTACCCACTTATTTACTTTGTCTTTTTCTTTATTTGCCAGGTCAGAAAGTACATCATGTATCTTGTTGAAACTTTACATTTGCAAAGTTGCTTTCTCATGTTGGTGTTAAGCAAGGGGAGACAACTTCCAGCAAGTATCTGTCTTCATATATTGTCAGGATTGTTCAATGGAGAATTTTCTTTTTTCGTTCATTGATTTCAGATTAATATGAAGGTACATACAATTAGGTTACATTGTTTCCATTTATAAGGGAAAGTCCAAGGTGTAGTTGTGACCTTCTTAACAAACTCCACTTGGGTCATGATATCCTGATATCCTAATAACTGCATAGAAATGTGTAATCCATTTGCTCCAAGACATGCTAGAGTACAGCAAATCACCTGTGCTGAGCTGCAGGCGCTGGGCTCAGGGCTGTGCAGAACTGAGGGGGTGGGTACAGAGAGGATTGGAACAGAGAGAGCAATGAGAAAATATTCATTTGTCTTCACCAATTTCAAACTTTTTTTTTTTTTTTTTTAACAAATTTTATTTTATTTTGTTCGTTTTTTGTTGCATTTTGACCGGGGCCGTGTTTGAACCCACCACCCTCAGTAGATGGGACCAGCACCCTACTCACTGAGCCACAGTCTCCTACTAGCCAACAAAAAAGGAAGTCCAATTTTCTTTAGCATTCTGTTCCCAAAGGCAATTTGTGTCTTTAAATCTGTGACTGGTCGGATTTGAAAACTGATCACAATGAATGGAGAGGGTTTTCTCAGTTGTGGTCGTGTGCTGAGGAGAAGCAGTTTATTACCTAGAATACAATTTTAGCTACCAGAAAATGGGAAGCTTCAGCACAGGATGGTGAGGGCTGTCCTTCCTCATAGTCATGAGGGAGCCTTGGTGTGCGCTTCTGAAGGATCTGCCCTTTCACCTCAAGAGGAGTGCAGGGTACGGTGAGGATGAGAGAGACGGCACCTCTCTGACTCTGGGTGGTGTTAAGCCTGTGAGTTCTGCAGAGTGACTGCTAGGCATTCCTTCATCCTTCCCTGCAATTTTAATAATACACTTACTACCTTGATTTTTTGAATGTTTGTTCAAAAGGAAGCACTTTGCAAATTAGCTGATAGGCTCTGTCAGCATTTCTAGCAAGTTGTTAAACCATTTTACAGAGGAACAATTTGAGCTTCCTATAGGGGAAATATTCTTCCATAGTCACAGTTGATATGTCACAGACAATGAATATTGTCTACTCTCTGAGTCTGTGATTTACTTGCAATTGACAAAGAGAGTATGGTTATGTATTGTCTAGTTCAAAACATATATTGTCATTGAATTGAGAAATATGCAGTGCTGTTCACTGTACATCTTGTGCTATTTTTTTTATCATGAAGTTATTGTGAACATACAGTGTGTATATATATATTTGTGAGTGTGCATAAGCAGTGCATGCCTAATTGGCTTAGTGAAACATTTTTAGCTAAGTCTTAAACCCTCCAACAACGTTTCTGTATATACTTTCCCTCCCCTGGCCAGTGGTAGAAATGCCCCTGTCTGAACCAGAATGTTCATCATATTTTAGGACTCAGTGGCCTGGAGGTTGTCACAGTGAACTTCACCCAGGAAGAGCGGGCTCTGCGGACACAGCACAGAGGAAGCTGCTCAGAGAGGTGCCTGGACAGCATCGGTTGGCTGCTGCCTGTGGCTGAGTCCATCAACACTGATGTATTTATTAACAAATATCCATTTCCTTCAGACATATATCCTGAAGCAGGATTGCTGAATCATGAAGTTTAATATCCATGTTTAATATCAGAGGGACCTCAATACTGTGTTTTCATAATGGTTGTACCAATTTTCACTTTGGCCAACAGTGCACCAGGTTTCTCTTTGCTCCCTATCTCCCAGCACTTGTTACCCTGTGTCATTGTGAAGGTGTAATAGCCATTCTAACAGGGCAGAGGTGATGTCTCATTGTGTTTTCAGTTTGTATGTCTATATAGATTAGGGATGTTGGGCGTTTATTCTTATCCTTACTGGTCATTGGAATGTCTTCTTGTGGGAAATGTCTCTTTGGGCCTTTGCTCATTTTTAATCTGGCTTTAGCTATGGGTGAGCCTGTCACAGTTAGTTTTTAGTCCTAAGAACAGGCAGCTATCCATATCCCTCTCTTCACTCAGTCCTGACTCAGGTCCCCTCACAGCACTTACAACTACTGGAAGGTTGTTGGTTTATTTGCTTACGGATCATTAGTCACCCCACTAGAACACAATTTTTTATTTGTGTTTATTCAATCTCTAATACACAGAACAATTCTAAAAACTCAATGGATATTTCTCGAGTGATTTAATAAATAGATTAAATATTTCATACGTAATTATTCTGCTAAAGCACTAAGCCCGGAGTCAGAGGTAACAGACTACTTAGATTTTTCTGGCAGAGTTTATATTACTGGATTACTTTTGAAAATTATTTTAAGAAAAAAATTACATAGAAATGTTTAAGTTTAATTCTTTCATTGTTGAAAACATTGAATATTCTTCACTTTGTGAACTTAGTCATGCACATCTGCAGTTAGGACTTGGTGTCAGGGTTTTCTTTCTGCTCTGGTCAAAAACCTTTGATGTTCACCCTTGAGTTGTCCTTGAACTGTTCACTCTGCTGCTCTTTTGTATCCTATCATGGACTTGGAAATGATTTATGGCTTTTAATACAGAGTTCTGAATTCACATACCTTTTATCACAAAGAGGTTATCAACTCTACAAATCAGAATTTTTGGAAATATGACAGAAGACTTCCCTGAAGACTGAGGGTGGGTCTGAGGATAAGGAAGAGCCCAGTCTGGGGAGGGGGTTGGCAATGCCGACGTGTATATTCTTACACCAGTGGCTAATCCAGAGAAGGACAAGAGGCCACTGGGGAAAATTCTTATATGGTGCCATTACTCCTCACATTGATCAGACCTGGCTTCTACACCTTGTCTTTGAGACATAATGAAGTCAATAAATAAATGTGCAGCTGAGGGGCTACTAAGAGGCACATCTGTGTGTGCAGAAAAGTGATAGTCCTGTGTGTTTCTCACCAAAAACCATGACCAAGTGACTGGTCTAACTCAGTCTTAAAGATATGGTTAGTTTCATACATGTGGGTCATCCCCTAAATGCCTCATCTTTTCTCCATAAGCAAGAGCCTCAAACAGGAAAGGATGCCACAGAATAGAATGAGTGTGGGGGGAAGTTTTACTCACAGATCACAACATGTGACAACTCACAGAAGAAGGACATCCTGGGTCTATTCTATAATAAGTGTGGAAAAGCCCTCAGTGACTCGGCGATTTTTAATCAAAAATTCTTGCATGCATGTGGGAAACATGTAGTCAGGACTCTGGCCTTAGCACAGGGTAACTCACACTGGAGAGAAAATTTTTAAATGTAATGAACATGGGAAATAGTTGTGTCTGAACACACAGCTATATTTGGAACAAAGAGCACACATGGGGGAGAAACCTTATAAATGCAGTGAATGTGGGAAACACTTCAGCCAGGACTTTTCTTCAGACCTAGGAACACACACAGAAGAGAAGTCCTGTAAATGCCACAAGTGTGATAAAGAATCTGACCCGGTGCTTAGCTTAATGCACACCAAGAATTCATACCAGAAAGAAACCAGAAATGTAATAAATGTGGGAAACACTTCACGTAGAGCACTAACATTTTTTTTTTTTTCCTCAGCTAAGCAGTGCAGTAATTTGTATTCACACCTGAGAACACACACAGTTGAGAAAGCCTACAAATGCAATGAAGCTGACGAAGAATTTCTCTGATTCTCATTTTCAACCACCATGTCATTTGTGTTCTGGGAGTTTGTGGTATGAACCGGAGTGCAGGTGACTTATCCTCTTCACTAAGCCACTTATCCTAGATTTCCATCTTCCAAAAACATGTTGACCTCTTCTGCCATGTACTCTCCTATTTTAATCATCCTTGAGCATTTATTCTCTTTAAGTACTTATAAAAGCAGTTTTACTGAAATACAGTTCATATACCATAGAATTCAGCCTTTTAGAGACTGTAAGTCAATGATTATTATCTTTATATAACAGAGTTGTATATTCATCACCAAAGTCAACTTCATAACATTTTTTCAGGCCTTCAAGAAAAGAATTCAATCCCTTTTTGTTATCACTCCTTCCATCCCTTCTTCCACCAGCGCCAAGCAATCTCTAAGCTGTTTCTGTCACTGTAGATTTCACTATTCATAACATCTCATAAACACAGAATCATATGTGGTTGGTCATTTTCAGCCGGCTTCTTTTACTCGCACGGTGTAGTCAAGGTTTGTCCATGTTGGAGCGTGTGTTAATACTTTTGTTCTTTGTGTGGCTGAGTGATGTTCAGTGGTACAGATGTAACACATCTTGTTTGTTTGTTCATTAGGTGATGGGCACTTGGGCCCTTTCTTCCTAATATGAGTAAGGCTTCTGCGAGCACATGTGTGCAAGTCTCTGTGTGGACATGTGTTTCCTGCCCTCTCAGATATTTACTTAGGAGAGGAATTGTTAGGGACCATGCCCACGCTGTATAATATTTTGATGAGTTTTAAGACTGTTTTTCAAAACATCCACACCAATTCACACTCCCACCAGCAGTGTGCGGGGGAACCTGTGTCCTCCTGAGTCCTTGGCACTGCCCAAGCCCTTGCCCGAGTGAAGCCAACCACACTCATTGAAAAATGTGGGAGTGGGAGTGGGAACCAACAGCGAGGAATCTCTCCTGGATGCTCCTCAGCTTTCAGATGCCTTTAGGTTTCTGGGTCTGGGAAGTAGGGTTTCAGCACCAGACAGCTGAGGGATAAAAACAACCCCAGAGCACTGCTAAAGGAGAATTTGGGTTGAATGCCCAAGCCCAGCAATCGCCCAGGGTTGCTAATCAGAATAGGAAGAAAATTACCCATAGTCTGAATCACAAAGCTCCCTCAAGCAACTGAGTGCTAAGGGTATCCAGACTTGGTCATAGCCCCAGGCCTGTATCAGAGAGTACAGGCTGGTCACAGAGTGGTCCTAATGGGGCAGGGGACAAGAGGAAGAAGGGGTGGGCATAGTTCCTACCCTCCCCAGTAGCCCAGCTGAGCCTCCTGGGCCCTCTCTCCTTTCCTGCCATACCATTTTCCAACTTCACTCTTTCTTCATATGATGTATTTGCCTCAGTAGAATGTTTTGTTTGTTTCATCTCTAACCCAGAAATTGCCTGAGTCCTCTTTTATTTTTTGAAGCCCTTAACTTTAGACTTCCAAAGTCTAAAAGACTACCTGGAATTTCTGCTTGTCCCAGATATTTGTTCTTTGAGGATTATACATGCCCTCACATCCATCATACCTACACAATATTTTTGCCTTCCACTGACCAAGATGTGAAACCAAAAGTTCTTTTTTATTTGTTTAGTTTTATGAATGCTCAAAATCAAATGTGTTGTTTTCATTCAGCCTTCACTGTTTTCAATCAGAGGGGCTGAGTCAAATAATTAAAAGTAATCAGTTATCATTCAACATCTACTGGTCTAAGTCTAAAATAAATGTATAGAATTAAATCTTCACAAGAGTTTTTGGGTAAATTTATAGCATATTTTTTTTTTTAATTCAGTGAAAAACTGTACAAAGACTTTTGGGACATGCTCTACACCAGCATACACACAAACACACAGTGACAAACACACACTCTTCAATAAATCGCTTTAGGGTTTTCAAATCCAGGAATCAGTTGTTTTATCCTTTTATTTCAGTCTCTGAATCATGATATTGGCCACAGTTTTTCTCAACCTTCTTAAAATGCACAGACTCCCAGGCCTCTACATCAGTTTTCTAACAGACTTATCACTTTCCCAAGGCATGCACAGGTCACAGAGTGAAGAGCTCTTGACTCCCTCAGTCCTTGGCAGCAGGATAAAGTCTAGGAATGTCCAACCCTGAGGGCAGGATCTGGTCTTGAGTGGCCTCACCTGATTATCTTATGCGTCAAATAAAGAGATCTTTTCCTAAGATTGCTTTGGCGCACACACAATGTATCACACTTCATTCAGCCTCTTTTTATCAGGTTTAAATAATCCAACGCCCCCACCTCCTATTTCATGGCACCTTCTTTTCTAAACTCTTTATCAGATGACAGCTGTCCTCTCTGCTGTCTCCTAATACTTCCTGTCTTAAACCATGCAGCCTGGTACTTGGTACCCAAGGGCCAATAACATTACTTGACCTCCTTTGAAGGGGTGAGACAGCTTTCAAGCTGGCAGGATTTCATTTCTGTTATGAAAGAGCAGGTCACTTGCCTTGAGGATAAAATCCATGAGGATAAAATCATATCAAAGAGGAATCTCTCTCTCCCCTCTTTAATATGCATCCTCAGTCAAGTTTTCATTTAATAACTATTTACAGGTGTTTTCAGACACTAACATCTGGAGTTGGAGACTCTGCTCTTGAACTCCAAATGTACTTTTTGCATTAAGTCCCACATAGTTCAAGAGCTATACGAATGCAGAGGAAAGGTTTCCCTAACCCCAGCATTGGTAACTGCCCAGTGATCCTGGAACAAATCACGTACTGTGAGTATTAACTGCTCAGACCACATCGTGCTCCTTAACAAAGCATTCCTGGATGGCTGCCCTTCCCACTTTTGTGATAGGAATGAACAATTCTTTGAGAAGATGTTCAAAAAAATAGCTTCTCTCTTTTAAAATGGCATTCCCCGGATAGATATTCTTGTAAGCAGGTGTGTACCTGGAGTTTAAACCTACAAGAAGGTTTACTATAAAGGCTTTTCCTCTTATGCTCATAATATTTATCTTTCTGAACCTGTTAGAAGTTCTTTCAATATTTTAAGGAACAGAAACTAACGATATGAGTTTTTTTCCTTTTCTTTTTTTTTTTGTTTTGACCATGAAAATTAATTTCCTTGACACTGAGTGGCAGCACTTCATAGCCTCATCCTTTATACACCCAATCAACTAAAAAATATACATTTGTTTATGTAATTTATTGACATGGTACTGCCAACAATCTCAGTGGCTTTTTCCAGCCTCTCTCTGAGGTAAGCACAGCAGATATTATTGTTCCCATTTTATCCATGAAGAAAGGCAAAGTCCAGAGAGAGTAAGTGACTTCCCTGGATCACACAGTGAGTGGGTCGCAGAGCCCTGACTACTAAGTCCCCTACACTCCCACCACTTCTCTTTTGAACAATATTACTGAGTGATTTTTTTTTAAATAAAAATCATGCCCTACTGATAAGATTAAAACAGTTGTGTGGCTAAGAATCTCCAGTTTATCCTTCAAATGCTGGCAAATTTGGGAAGCGAAGAGAAGCTTTTGTAGAGCCCTGACCACCTCTTAGCTAACCTTTCCACCTAACTCTTAGCATCAGTATTTTCATAGGTTTTTCTATCGCCCTTCTATGCTTTCAACAACTGTATTACACATGATCCCCATTAAGGAATAATAGAAGTCTAAATTGTCATCCCTCCAAGAAATGCACATCACACGTGTTACATAGAGCCAACTGCCAAGTCTTATAAGAAGCTCTTGCCAGAGCACTTCAGGCAGCCTCTGAGGTGGCAAAGGTGGCTTCCGGAAGAATGAGGTCTTCTCACACCTGCCCATGACACCTCCCAAGTCTGGTTGCAGATTTCATACTGCACCTGGTTATACTATCTTAGAGAAAGAATGTTCCTGAAAGCTCTGTTGGTTTAATATGCTACTAGGTGAAGAAAGTTGGAAAAGAGTAGTTATGAATTTAGGATTGTCATGTGACCTCAGTTTCCTAGGACGTTTCATCAATGCTCAATCACATCCTGACTACTGCCTCCAGGATAAGTCACTGGGAGACAGCTGTTTTTAGGGAAGTTACTGTGATTTAAAAAATAATAATACTGGTGACAAGGGAAAGACAAAATTCTGACTGCAATGGCTTGAGAAGATAATAATATATTTTAAGAATAATAATAATTAAAATAATTATTTCAAAATGTTTGAGGATGGTCAGAAAAATGTGTACCGTTTATTGTTTAGGATTTTGAAACATTAAGACACAATGAGACATTTTTGGAATGTACAACTCTAACTAGGAATTAGATTTATGGTTGAAGCAGTATGTTCAATATGGACTGGAGAATTCAGACTTTTATGCTAATCTACTGGTACCAAAAAGGGACATTTTGGAAAACTTTATTTCTTTGTGTCCAAAAGTGACTGACTTAAAAAAGTAAAGGCCGCATTTGTGTCTGTTTTTATCCTATGTGCACTGCGTAACTCTTTAGAATTGTTTGCTTGACTGCAACTTAGGGGTGACTCCCTTAGCTAATCCATGGATACATTCAAGCTCTTTTCTACTCCAACTTTGCAGCAGGTCTTACTCCTTCTGAGGATGCACTCTTCCTCTGGTAACAACATCTTAACACTCTCCTGATTTTTCTCCTGCCTCTCTAGCTGTCGCTTCTCCCTTCTCTACTTTTACCCCTGTGCTAACTGGTCATTTTGATACCTCTTTCTTCTTCTTCATCTCCTATGCCAACCATTTTCAACCTATAGATCATGACCCCATTGGGGGTCACCTAACACCATCCTGCATATCAGATATTTGCATTACAATTCATAACAGTGGCAAAATTACAGTTATGAAGTAGCAACGAAAATAATCTTATGGTTGGGAGTCAACACAACATGAGAAACTGTTGACCCCATTAAGGGGTCATGGCCTTAGGAAGGTTGAGAACTACTGCCCTATACTAATTGCATTGTTCAAGGTGTTCCAGTGAAGCTGAACCAATATTGTGTGTGTGTGTGTTTGTACATACAGATAAATACAGAAAGAGCCTTATTAGGGATTAGCTCTCACAATAAGGGAGGATGAGAAGTGCCACAATCTGCTATCTGCAAGCTGAAGGCCTAGGAAAACCAGTGGTATAGTTCAAGCTCAAGCCTACATGCTTGAGAATCAGGAAAGCCAATGGTGTAAGTCCCAGTCTGAGTCCAAAGACCTGGGAACCAGAAGGCCCAATGTTAAAGGACAGAAGATTGTGCATGTTCCAGCTCAGACGTGACAGAGAACTCTCCTTTCCTCTGTCTTTTTGTTCTACTCTGACCTTCAATGCCTGGCACATTGGTGAAGACAATCTTTTCTTCTCAGTTTGCCAATTCAAATGCCTATTTCATTTGGAAACACCCTCATGTCTCACAGACACAACTAGAAATACTGTTTACCAGTTATCTGAGTATCTATTAGCCCAGGCAAGATGAGACATAAAATTAACTACTGTACCAATAAACACAAATCTTGTAGATTCCATTTCATGATAATTTGTAATTTTTACCTACTTTTCTTCATTCTAAAATTTTAGCCTACCTCCCCAAAATATGTATCTGAAACACTATAATTGACAGCTTTTACTGGTTTCTCTAAATGAGCATGCTTCCTCTAGCCACACATCATGAATATTTATGGAGTAAAAATGTACTTGTATCAGTTGTCTTCTTATTATATTAAAAAGACTCCCAATTATTTTAAAAGAATAATTTCTAAAATAATCTATTACTTGGCTTTTATTCTATACCATGATTTTCCCTGTGTATTTTCTTAGTACATCATGATCTAATCTTATAGGTATTTCCAGGGAGGAAATTATGATGTGTGGCCTCAGGGTACGCTTTACCTACTCTTTTAAAATGTCTTTTGGCTAAGATCAGGTACAGTCAATTGTCCTCCCATATTTTTAGTTTTTGCTTAATCTAATTTGTCATTAAGTGTCTGATTAAATATTACTTTATAAATAAAGCATTTAATGAGCACTAAAATTTGTTGAGTGTCTGAGAACAGAACCCCAAGGGGAGACTGAAGAATCCCTCTCTGCAGACGCTAATTGGTCTAAGAGAAAAAACCTGTATTTGATGTCATGTAAGTAACAGATCGCTCTCTAATAAAATAAAAATCAAGTTGCTCCACCAATCTACCCAGACCTTCCCAGCTTAGAAACTGTTCCATTCTTAAAAATGATGACAGAGCCCAGGCTCATCAGACAGAAGCAGCACAAGCCCCGATCCAACATGAAACGAGCAGACACAGGAAAGTCACCAAGGAAAGAGGGAATTCAGGTACCAGAAGACAGGGAAATGGCATGTAAATAAATAATATTTACATCCTGAAAAAAGAATATTAGAGTACCCATGCAAAACACCAGGAGACCACACAAAATAATAGTAAGAAGGACTTCTACGGGAATTTGTCCAAGGAAAGAATAAAGTTGTTAAACTAGCTGAAAGTACTGAGAGAAGAATTATACTATATTCTGGTGGAAAGCTACAATATTTGTATTTTATTAGAGATACATGAAAAATAAGCAAGCAAAGCAAATCTATTATTAAGATTAAATTTAAAAAAAATTGTACATGTAAGAAAATAATATTACAAATTTGCACTTATAAGTAATGGTCACCTGGTCTTTATAATGTTAACATGTAATACTTAAGTGCCACAAATTATGATATAATTATCTCATTTTAAAACATATTGGACTATTGTGTGCACCTATGTAGGGACAGATACAAGAGCATAAATAAAAGTTTCTTTTAGTTTCCCTTAGTCAACGTACTCTAAAGGAGATAAATTGAGACATATAAATATTATTTTTAAGAAACAGAGGCAGCCAAATAATAAATAATAATAATAATAAAAAGAAAGCAGCTAAAACTTGTAAAGTCTCTGCCTCTGAGAATTAGAGACATGAGGCATAAGAGAGGGTGTTTTGTATTTTTCAACATCCTTTGGTAGAACTCTATGTTAACTATGAATGTTTGTATCTATAATACAAATACTTGCAAACAAAAAGTATGTATGTCCAGGTATTCTAAAATTCCTTGCATGCAGATGTATATCATGATATACTTTATATGTAAATAAGGATATACGAATACAAGGCTAATAGGGTTCACATGTAATTGGCCGACTACCTTCATATAAGAGCTGGAAGGGGGTATCTGGTTAGAGTAAGAGAAAGAAAAACACGTATTTTAATTTAGTTATTGATAAGTTTGGATTCCTATCATTTTTATTAGGTATCTGGTCACTCTGTTTTCCATTACTCTATTTCTTCTTTCCCATTTAATTCTGCATTGTTTGAATATTTTTAGTATTCCATTTATTTATTAAGTTTTTGACAGTGTTCTTTTTTTTTGTTTGTTTGTTTGTTTTTTTCCAGTTTCTGGTCGGGTTTGAACCCACCACCTCCAGCATATGGGGCCAGCGCCCTACCCCTTTGAGCCACAGGCGCCGCCCTGAAGTTATCTCTTTGTATAGCGTTGTTTAGTACTTGACCTGGCAATTATGGTACAGCCACTGAACTTTTCACAGTCTTCTTAATGTTACCATTTTACCACTTCAATTGAAATATAGAAACCTTCCCATCACTTAGGTATCATTGCTTTTATGAGTTATTTTAGAGTTATATTTATTATATCCACTTACATATATCTACATGTATCACGTAAATATTTAATGTAATTTTTCTTTTATATTATGTTTAATATAATAGAGTTTTCCTTTTGCAATACAGTTAAGGGCTATTTCAAACTTTCATATTAGTATTTTGTTAACTTTTAAAATTTCAGTGGTTATAAGTATTTGCCCACACAGAAATATTTAAGCCATGATTAAATTATATTAATTTTATAAAATGGCTGAAAATACCTGTGATCCTTGGTCAAGGGGAATGAGAGCGCATGCACCCATCCCGTGATAACCATTGTACTGAAATGAGAGATTGTGGAGTTATTAATAAAATGTGTCTTTGTCTGACTGTTTTAATTTCATAATTATCATTTCTTTATGTTTAGGGAGTACAAGTGTTTTAGTTACATGGTTAAATTGTATACTGGTGATATCTGGGATTAACATAATAATTTAATGTAATTTTATAACTTGAATTTATAACTGATATAACTGATATTCATATTTTAAAGCATTTAAGAGGAAAGAATAATCTATTGTAGTTACCAAGATATTTACTATTTCTATTGTTCTTTCATTTCTGGTCTTCAGGAATGTGGAAGACCACATTTCTCTTCCTTCTAAATTTTTTCCTTTAATGTTTCTTTTAGAGCAGGTTTGCTGCTGGAGACCAGTTGCCTTAGTTTTCCTTCCTCTGAAGATGTTTTTACTTTACATTCATGAAGGATATTTTCATGGTTCTAGAATTGACAGTTCTTTAAAATGCCATTCTATTTTTTTTTTTTTTTTTTGAGACAGTCTCAAGCTGTCACCCTGGGTAGAGTACAGTGGCATGACAGCTCACAGCAACCTCCACCTCCTGGGCTTACGTGATTCTCTTGCCTCCGTCTCCCAAGTAGCGGGGACTACAGGTACCCGCCACAGCACCCGGCTATTTTTTGGTTGTAGTTGTCATTGTTGTTTGGCAGGCCCCAGCTTGATTTGAACCCCCCTGCTCTGGTTCTGCTCTGGTGTATGTGGTTGGTGCCTTAGCCGCTTGAGCCCTCCTTTTTTTCTGATAGGAAATTTGCAGTCATTGAAATTTATAAAACAATGTATGTAATGCATCTTTTTATCTGGGGATGTTTCTATTTTCTATTTTATTTATTTTTTATTTCATTTCAATAGACTTAGTGGGTACAAGTGGGTATTTGTTACTTGGATGCAATGGATAGTGGTGAAGGCAGAGCTTTTAGTGTATGTATCACCTGCATGGTGTTCACTGCACCTGATAGGTAATTTGTGGTCCTCCCCCCTCCTTTGAGTCTCCAAAGTCCATTACACCACCACATAGGACCACGTATGCACATTGGTTAACTCTCACTTACAAGTTAGTGCCCCCGGTATTATTTGTATACCCATTCCTGAGTTACTTCACTTAGGATAATGTTCAGCAGTTCAATCCAAGCTGCTGTCAAAAGACATTATTTCATTCTTCTTTCTGTGGCTGAATAATATTCCATGGTTTCACACACACACACACACCATATTTCTTTATCTACTCATCATTTGATGGGCACTTGATTCCATAACTTTACAAATATGAATTGTTGCTGCAGTGAACATTCCGGTGCAGGTGTCGTTATGATTTCATTTCCTTGGGATAGTACCCAGTGGTTGCAGGATCTAATTTTAGTCCTTTGAGTAATCTCTACACTGTTTTCCATACACATTATACTAATTTATGTTCCCAGGAACAATGAACAAATATTCCCTTTTCACTCCATTCATGCCATCATCTACTGTTTTTTGACTTTTGAATAATGGCCATTCCGCCAGGGCTAAGGGGATAGCTCATTGTGACTTTGATTTGCATTTCCCTGGTGATTAGGGATGTTGAGCACTATTTCACAAGTATGTTGGCCATTTGTATATTTTCTTTTGAAATATATCTTTTCATGTATTTTGCCAACTTGTGGGGGTTTTTTTCCTAATAAGTTGAGTTTTTTTGTACTTTCTGGATATGTACACACAGGTCATAATTTTTTATATTTTCCCATGATATCCCAGATTTGCTACTTTTCTCACTGATATTAGACAAGTCCATTATCTAATAAATAAGCCATATATTTATGTAATTTTGCCACTTCTATATTCCTAACAACCTATCTGTATCAGTGTATTGTGAAAATCATGGAATGGCAAATAAGCAGAGCCCCTTCTCCTTATTTCCCCTAAGTTGTTCTGAAATTGGAACTTTTCCTCCAGTCTGGTTTTTATTTTGTATTTGTTTTGCTTTTCTTTCCGTTACTGTCCTCCCCTGGAGCATTCAGCTCACTAATAAGTGGCAATGAACCCATGTACCCAGAACAAGCAAACAAACCAAAACATAAAAATGCTTGGTTGGGTACAAAGAATTCTTAAATTGAAATGACCAATATATCTAACACAAAAACTGAAAAAATAAAAAGCTACCTAACCAAGGTATGTATCATATTCTGAAATTTAAACATAATAGGAAGAAAAACAGACATTATCTACATCAAAATGAAATAAAATTAAAATTGAATCTAAGCATACAACTTAGGGATACTCAGTTAATAAACATTTATCAAGTTACTTACTTCAAATATATGAACATTTTGGCATCCATATTGCCCTCCAATTAATTATAGTGAAATCCATACATGTGTACAAATAAAATATTCAACAATACATCTCAATAGTGCAACCACAGAAGTGCTTAAGTACAAATTATTTTTAACTTACGATTTAGCCCAGCTAAATACCGTATATACTCGAGTATAAGCCGAGTTTTTCCGGCACAAAAAACTCGGCTTATATTCGAGTATATAGGTAATTAACAAAAATATGAGCTCAAAATAAATCTATTTTTATATTTATGAGTATTTGAATATTTTTATTGTATGTACTTCATTCTTGATGAGTTAAGAATGTACTCTGCAAAAATACGTACTGAAAAAAAAAAAAAAGAATTTGTAGTATGTAGAAAATTTTGTATTGAACTCAAGAATGTCCCAAAGGAAAGGCCCAAGATGAGAGCCATGCAGAAGCGGGAGCAGTCACTACCAGAGCAGGACCGTGAGCTCTGGCAAAAACAGACTCCGGATGTCTGAGGAACAAGATATTCTGTGTGTGGGCACATGGAGGGGAGGATATTAATATACATTTTGGTAAAATGGATCCTTTCAAAACCTAAAAGAATAAATCATAATAAAAATAAAGAGTAGAAAGAAAAGGAGATAGGAAGGTCCAGAAACAATTGAATTCATATAACTGTTACATCTGGATTTGGAAGAAACATGGTTTATTTTGCCTTAGGTGTCTGATCCCAGGGAAGATGTCGCAGACACACTTAAATAATTCAAAAGATCACCATAAAAGACTCTGGAAAGAGGAAGGCAGAAGGCCGCTGACTAGCAAGCTCAGGAATTGAAGAAGGACACTGTGGTCAAGCAGTCAATGACACTGCTTTGTGTGTTTTTTCTCCCATTTTATTTCTCATATGTATGAAATTCCATACCAGAGAGGCCTCCAACCTGACTACCCATAAGAATAGATAAAAATGGGTGGGGCCACACCTACAGTGCATCTTAGAAGGGGTGTAGGCAAAACTTACTAAATGCAGAATACAAATGCCTACATACAGTAACTAAGAAAATGCCATGAAGGCTACGTTGAACAGTTTGATGAGAATATTTCAGATTGTATGAAACCAGCACATTGTACCCCTTGATTGCGCTAATGTGCACAGCTATGATTTAACAATAAAAATAAATAATTAAAAAAGATGAAACAAACAGACACAAAAACATGACAAAACCAACATAAGCCTACTCTTTGGCCAAAGGATTAGAAGAAAAAGCCCAGTGGATGCCTAGCATGGAGAAGCATTATATGATCCATATCCCGTGATAACTGAGGGCCTGATTGTCCCACAGAGACTGCTGAGAGCAGTGGTTAACTAGCCTGACCTACTCCCATGTTCCACAGTCACTGACTGAGGTGACTTATCTGCCTCAGAGGTTGAATCAGCAGAGCCCTGTGGAGATAATCTTTCAGTGACCCCCCATCCATCAGCAGTGAAGGACATGATGAGGCTGCACTAGAGTGTTAGCAGAGTCTATGTGGGCAAACCCACTCTCTGCCACACTAGATGGCAATGGCAGGCCTGTCTGTCCTCAGGGACAGGCAGCATCACCTGAGACAAGGAAGGATATCTCATCTTCCATCTATTTCACAGAGAATGTGATGTATTGTCCACCATGTGAGCCAGTGGCCCCAGATAAAGAGAACCACGCTCTGCTCTGTCACAGGTGAAAACAGGCAAACCCCGTGGCCTGGACCTGCATTGCTGAAAAATCTACTTTCTCCTAATCCTCTGCTCTGTGGCAGAAGGTAACTTGATGGCACAAGGTAAACCAAGTCAAACCCATGACCTTCTACCCAGTGCCATTGCATTATCTAGATTTAGCTGCTCCTGGCTATCCTTCCTACGGCTAAAGCAGATCCAGCCAGGCATCTCCCCAGGGCTGGGACACAGATCTCATAGGCGCTTCCTTTCTCTGAAATCAGCAGTAGAGATATAATAGAAGGAATCTACAGGCACCCGATAGCTGGAGAACAAACAAGGGGACATATGTTCTACTCTGCAAGCCCATCAACCACATCCTTCCCCACCTAACAACACCTGTTGGCCAAGGGAATCATATCACCACCCGGGCAGGTGAAACCACCATGGACCCAGCAGGTGCAGCAGTAAAGCTCTAGGAACAAAGCAGGGGAGAATGTACAGGCTCAGAATGCTAAATTTGAACTGTAGCCTGCAAAGTATTCCAGAACCCATATACTACACCTAATCAGGGTGAATACCTCCTAAGACAGATGTAAGATCCAGATCCTCCTAATGTATTTTCTCAAATATTCTCAAAAACTATTAAATCACAAATTGAGTGAGAAAGCGGGGGGGGGGGGCAGCTGGTATCAATATTGAGATGAGCCAAATGTTTTAAGTATCTGACAAATATTTTAAATCAACCATTATCAATTTGAATGAATCACAAAGCAAATTTCTCTAAAACAAAAGATGAAATAATCACAAAGAAGTTCAAATTATATAAAGGATATAAATATAAAAATTATATTAAGCGGAATTGAAATTGCAATAACAAAAAGAAAGCCTCCTTGAATGAGCTTCATGGGAAGAGTGGAGATGATAGAGTAGAGACTCGGTGAACTTGAGGACAGATGCCAATCTTAACAACAAAGAAGACAGGCACTGGGGAAAAGAGAGATACAGAGCCCAGGGACCTGCGTGAATATGACAATAAATACAGCATTCTGTGGTTTGTGTCTTTCGTTTCTGTAGAAAAAAAAAAAGTAAGGCTAAAAAGTTATTGGTAGAAGTAAGGAATAAAAGTTTACCACATATTTAAAAAAACATAAACCTATAGATTTATGAAACTGAGAAAAAAAAAAAAAACAGAACAAATTCCAAGAAATTTATGTCACACATGTCATAATGAAAGTTCCAGACAGAAAAGACAAAGATAAAATCTTGAAAACAACAATCGAATAATGAATAATTAGAATGACAATGGATTTCACATCAGAAAACATAAAAAATCAGAAGGAAAGGAAAAAAGAGACCAGACTGCAATGAAATCTTTATTTAAATAATGCCTACAGGAACCTCTCTAAACAGAATGAAAATGATAAAGAAGTATCTGGAATTTCAGAAAGGGAAGAAGAACAAGAGTAAATAAAAATAGCAGGAAAAATTCTTTCTTCTTTTTATGTATTTGTTAAATTAAATATGATGTTTAAAGCAAAAGTCATAACATATGATATAGCATCAAATACACATAGAGCGAATATTTTTAAAAAATTGTATTTTAAAATTGGGAAAGACATAGGAAGCTAAATGCAAGTTAGGTTTAAGAGTAAAACATGTATAATGTAGTATGTGTTGTTGCACACATACATTGCAGTACTGAGAGATAAGCAATGTACTTAAAAACACTATAAATAAATCAAGACAGAATAGTAAAAATGCCTATGCAATCTAAAAGGAAAGGAAGAAAGAAAAAGAACTCTTAAAAAATAAGAAAGCATTGCCTGATTAAAAAATGCATCAAAGATCTTGCCAGATACTTCACCAGTGAAAATATACAAATGGCAAGTAAGCCTGGGAACAGATGCCTCACTTCATATGTCACCAGAGAAAAGCAAATTAAACCGACAATCAGATACCACTACATATACATTAAAATGGAGAAAATCCAGGCCTTTTATACAACAAATGCTGGCAAGGATGTGTAGGAACTGGAATATTTGTTCATTGCTGGTGGGAAGAAAAAATGCTACAGCCACTTTTGAAGTTTTGAGATTCTTACAAAGCTAAACCTACCCTTGCCAAATGATCCAGCAATCACGCTCTTTGGCATTTAGCCAAAGGAGTTGACAATGTATAACTTGCTCAAAAACCTGAACACAGACATTTATGGCAGCTTTATTGATAATTACCCCCAAACTCTGAAATGTCCAAAATGTCCTTTAAGACATGAATGGATAAATGAACTATGGTGCATCCAGACACTGGAATATTATTCAGCACTAGAGAGAAATGATCTATTCCGCCATGAAGTAACAGAGAAAACTTAAATGAACACTACTAAATCACAGAAGCCAGGATGAAAGAGCTATGTACTATATTATTCCAACTATATGGCCTTCTGGAAAAGTCAAAGCAAAGGAGATAATAAAAAGAGCAGAGGGTGCCGGGGGTGGGAGGGAAGAAGGCATGAATACGTGGAGCACACAAGGACTTCTAGTTCAATGAAAAAACTACACCTGATACTATAGTGGTAGATATGTGCCATTATACATTTGAGTTTGATTTGGAGAAATGTTGGTGAGTTTGATTTGGAGAAATGTTGCCACCAAGAGGGAACAGAGTGTAAACTGAATTTAGGGGTGATTATCCGTATGTCAGTGCAAGTTTGCCAATTGTGACAAATGCACCACTTAGGTGGGAATTGTTGATATGGGGTCGCCATGCATACGTAGGGGCAGGTGTATATGAAAAATCTCTGTACCTTCCCCTTAGTTTTGCTTAAAAGTTATTTAAAAAAAATAGTTTTGAAATAAGAAATAAAGCAAAAAGAAGCTGAGGAAACCAATAGAAGACAAATGATAAAATGCCAAAATTGAGATTTAAAGAACCCAATACAGAACATTAAAGTAATTGGAATATGGGCAGAAGTCAGAAAAGCCTGTTTTCTTCACCAAAGCAGATGTACGAATGGCAAATAAACATAGGAAAAGTTGTTTTCCATCATCAGCTGTTAGGTCAACCCAAATAAAAACCTGGTAAGTTTTGGAGATAGAACAACTACTCCAACTATTTGGCAATCTCTTATGAAACTAAAAATTTACCTCCCATGAGATCCAACAATTTTAGTCTTCGTCTTGGGTATTTATCTAAAAAAAAAAAAAAAAAAAAAAATATATATATATATATATATATATATATATATATATATATGCACAAGAAAATTATATTTAAAACTGCAATGCAGTTTTATGTGTAATATCTAACATTTGGAAATAACTTACCTCTTGATGTGTAAATGAAACAAATTCTGATGCATTCATGCCATGCAATATCAGCAAGCACTAAAAACAAACAAACAATACATTTGGATGTGAGTCAACAAAATGATTCTGTGTGGGGGAAAAAAGTTAATATTAACATACTATATGGTATATTATTTCACTTATAAAACATTCTCTATGACATTCTCTAAATAGCCAAATGAGAAATAAAAAATACATTAGTGGTTTTCAGTGGTGAGAGATGAGAAAAGGGTGTGTTCATGATATGGCTAGCATAAGAAATCTGAAGATGAGGAAACAGTTCTATATTTTTATTGTGGTGGTGGTTATGCAAAGCTAAACGTGGTAAAATGCAAGTATTACACACACACACACACACACACACACTTATGGCACAAACATATCTGAGTGGATACATAAATGGTGAAATCTGAATAAGCTCAGTGGTGTCTACCAATTTCCGTTTCCTGGTTTTGCCATTGTGCTATACATTTCCAAGATGTAAACACTAAGGGAGGTGTGGTGAAGGATTCTGCCATGTTTTTGATATAACCCTCAAGGTTTATGAGTTGGAAAATTAATCTCCAATGCAACAGTGTTGAGAGGTTGGATCTTTAAAATATAAGTCATGATGGCACCACTCTGCATGGATGGATTGATGCCTTTACCATGGGAGTGAGCTATTTATCAGAGGGGTGCGTTTCTGATAAAAGGAGGAATTGACCCTTTCCCCCTCTCCCTCTTACACACATGGACTGTCTTGTGCCTCTGTCTTCAACCACAGACTGATGGAGCTGGGGACCCTCACTCTTGGACTCCCCAGCCTCCAGAACTGTAAGCCAAATAAACTTCGATTGTTTATAAATTACCTATGCTGTATCCAGTTATATGTAGGAATGTCACCTTTTTTTCTCAGCTACTATACTTGTTTATTAACCAATGACCAGTCATGACATCTGCTACCCTTTCTGAGTGCCCTTCTGTCAATGATAGAGATCAGTGCTGAACCATATAATCAATGCCACATTTTCATGAGAGAAAAATCTAGCTATGTGATGACAAGTTGATTACATTGAACCTCTTCCAAAATTGAGAGAGAAATAGTATTGTCTTTATGAGAAAAGCAAATTAATCTTAATCTGGATTTACTTTCCTTGCTTGTGATGTTTTCGCCCACATTGTCTAATGTTGACTTGGTGAATATCTTAGTCACCAAACAACCATGTTTTTGACAGGTTACCCATTTTATAGCAAAAGAGGCAATGAGCAACACCCAGAGCAGTTAATGGTATGACTAATACGGATCCTCTAGAAAGTGTTATAACAGAATCTGAAATCTTGGTTATACTGAAAGGACCAAGCTAACTCCATTTTGTTAAAACTAACTCCATTTTGTCTCACACAGACTTCACTGACCCCACTTTGCCCCCAGCTGCAGCTGCATACCAAAGGTGATAGGCCGCCTGCTTCCTCCCCCACCCCCAGCTCTAATGTGTCTGCCCCAAGCGATAATGGCCCCAGTAGTAGTAAATCTTTCCCCTAAGCAATCAGCCCAACTCAAACATTGTTTAGGTCCCTAAACCCTCTTTCCCCTTCCTTTTCTTTTCTGTATCCTTAAAACTGCTCTTCCCTCTGCGGACAGTGCTTCTCGGCCCTCCTGCTAAGACAGGAATGAGAAGCCCAAATCCGGGTTTGTGAATAAAATCCCTCTTGCTTTTGCATTGGACTTGGTTTTCAGGTGATTTATGAGGGGTACCCTGCGATCTGGGCGCAACAATACTACCACCCAGGTAATAACCCTTACACAGATAGTGTTGTTGTTTTTTGTTTGTTTGTTTTTAATTTTTTTTTTTTTTTTTTTTTAAATCCCATGGCACTCCTGAACCTATTGTTAAACCTCCATGGCACACTTAAACTATGTTGATCAGGAAAAAAAAAAAAAAAAAAAAAGAGTAAATAAAAAGAATATACTTAGTGTGCTTTGAACTTCTTTTCAAAATAATTTATTTAAGGAACATTAAACATTTTCATGGCACATCTAAGATCCTCTCATAGCACACTAGTTGAAAGATCACCGAATAGAGTACTTATCCTAAGAGCCTACCTTGGAGTTGGAACCTGAATCTAAATTGTAGTGCTCTAACGGAAGCCAGATCACAGATAAAAGAACCAAGAGCTGCAAGGAAAATGCCCCCATTACTATCTTTAATTACACTCCTAATCATACTTCTTCTTTGACCAACTCCATTCTCTCCTGATTTAGAGGTCTTGTTTCCTACAAGGTAGGAGTAACATCATGAGAAAATGCAGCAATGGTTCCACTGAAGTAGAAATATGTATTGCCTACTGACCACTCTGGTCTTTGGATGCAATCTGACTGTTTGGAGTTCCTAAGATCTGTGGTGATGGATTCTGATTATCAGGAACAAATAGAGAAGTCTATGAGGCAAAGGGTGTGTGTTTGTAAATCAGAAGATTCTCTTGGGCACCCAGACTTGATTCCCATCTTTGATAGAAGTTTGTGTATTTCCTTTTGAGGAAAAGAGTGATAATCTGCCTGTTCATGCAATCATACTTGCACTACGTTAAGAGAAAATATAATGGTTTTTTATTATTGTTTCTGTGCTTTAATGTGGATAGAAGGATGTTTCTGAAAACAGCATCCAGAGGAACAGACTGTATGGAATGCTTTCTTTTTGTATTAAAAACTACCATAGCCACTCTAATATCTTGCTGCGTAGCAAGGACTGGAAACTGAGGAACTACATTTGCCACACAGATAGATGCTGCAAATTAGAAGCACATCAAGGAAGTTTGGAAATTGGAAGAAAGGAATAAGTTGTTAATCTCCTACACCTGCAGAAATGGTATGTGCCTGAGCAAACAGAGGAAATAATGTTTGCTGTGATTTCCAATACAGCTCTAACAAATGACCTTCTTAAGAGCTGCAGATAGCAGGACCACCATCAAGGAAGTAGCTGCCTTCTGCACTCCCGGATTTCCTCCTATGGTTCCCTATCCTTTTCTAACAGTTTTAAAGGCAAAAAGTTTCTTGTATAAATCTTATTTTTAACATTATTATTATTATCATCATTATTATCATAGAGAATGAGGTTTTGCTGTGTTTCCCAGGCTAGTCTCAAACTCCTAAGCTCAAGTTATCCTCCCTCCTCAATCTGTCCCACACCAGGGACCATAAGTGTGTGCCACCATGCTTGAATTCATTCCTTCCCTCCCTTCTTTCCTTCTTTTGTTTCTTGATAGAATCTCACTCAGTTGCCCGGGGTAGAGTACTATGGTGTCATAGCTCACAGCAACCTTAGACTCCTGGGGTTCAAGCAATCCTCTTGCATCAACCTCCCAGTAGCTGGAACTACAGTGCCCACCACTACACCTGGTTATTAGTTTTTCTATTTTTAGTAGAGACTGGGTCTCACTCTTGCTTAGGCTGGTCTTGAACTCCTGAGTTCAGGCAATTCACCTGCCTTGGCCTCCCAGAATGCTGGGATTACAGGAGTGAGCCACTGGGCCTGGCCTCCCTTCTTTATTTAAATTCATGGAGTGTTTTCTGTTTTTGTAACAGTTTTTATTTATATATTTTAGGAAAGTTAATACTTGTGATGTATGAATTATTTATTTTTGAATTTCTTAGCACATTCACACATCCCTAATCTGATGCTTGAATATTAAGAAAATAGTATATTAAGAAAACCTTTAAATTAAAGTAAAAGAAAAAACCTGCAGATAATGAGTAGCCTTTCTGACCTGCAAAATACACTGAGGGGCATGTCAGTTCTATTCATAAAGATTTCTACTTATATGTCAGTGATTTTTCATCTTTCAGCAGATCAGAATTTCAGGGTCATGTCCTCAGATTCAAGTTCTGAAAATTCTGGAACAGGGTACAAGAACAGAGATTTCTAACAAGTTCCCGATAATGCTGACGCTGCTAGTTCGTAAAGCACTTTTGAAGAACACTTTTCTCACTACATTTTAATACTTCACTGGTTTTTCCTCCTTATAAAATAAATATTTCATAAAGTATTTTACATTTTTTAGTAGTCATTAAATTGTCTTTTTCTTTTATAAGTCAGACTTAACTACCTGTCACTAATTCTTCAACATCTCCTCAGCTAGCTGGCTCATTTGCCCAGACATAAAGATCTCAGGTATAAACCTTCTCATTGACAGTTATTTTTATAAAAACAGTCTGGTAGACAGGCAAATACATGGAACTCTCAGATTAAATGTGCATTTTAAGTCATTCATATTAAAAATAATCAAGCATAAGAGACCAAACAAAAAACATGGCACAGTGTCCATCTGTATGTATACACGTGTGGGCATGCACTTATATGCGTGAGGGTGTCAGTTCTCAAATGTGGCTCTAATGTAAGACCTCTTTAAACCTCTTCTATTAAATGGAGACTTTATGATTTTTCTTCAAAAATGTATTTCTTGAAGCCAAATCACGTATTTAAATTGATCAGTTCATCTGCATTTAAGTCTGAATGACTTAAAATGCACATTTAATCTGAGAGTTCCATGTTTTTGCCTGCCGGCAAGACTGTTTTTATAAAAATAACTGTCAATGAGAAGGTTTATACCTGAGATCTTTAGGTCTGGGCAAATGAGCCAGTTAGCTGAGGAGATGTTGAAGAATTAGTGACAGGTAGTTCAGTCTGACTTATAAAAGAAAAAGACCATTTAATGACTACTAAAAAATGTGAAATACAGCTATGATTTAACAATAAAAAAAATTGATCAGTTCAGTTTGACAGTCAATAAGGTCGATTAAGTGCTCCTGTTGAAACTGGCTATTCTTGAAAACGTGATTTGACAGGTGGTAGTCAAATATCCTTTAAGAAACTTATCTAATTCATACAGTATTTTATAAATTTTATTTTTTCTTCAAGGTGAAATAGAACACACCAACTGACTTTGTTGATCAAAGCCAGTACATTACAATATTGAAGGCACAGTCTGTGACTCTTTAAAGCATCATTTGCCCATTGTCATACAGAGAATAAGTTGGTTAACGTGTCTCTCTCAGCTCTCTTGTGTAAATAATAGAAATATCAAATAATTAATAAGAAATATTGCTAAAATATCCATGCTGAGGATTGAGTGAATAGATGCAAGGTGTTGATCAATCAATAAACATGAGTTATCGTGTGGAACCTCAACTCATAAAAGACTTTCTTTTTTTTTTTTTTTTTCATTTCTTTATTGTTTATTGTTGGGGATTCATTGAGGGTACAATAAACCAGGTTACACTGATTGCATTTTTTAGGTAAAGTCCCTCTTACAATCATGTCTTGCGCCCAAAAGGTGTGGCACACATCAAAGCCCCACTTCCCTCCCTCCTTCCCTCTCTTTGCTCTTTCCTTCTGATTTCATTTCTTTTTCTTTTTCTTTTTTTTTTTTTTTTAAGCAGGAACTCAACTTTATTGCATCAGGAAGCCTTTCATCTGAGATGTTTTCTGGATTTCACAAAGTATTTCCAATTATAAGAAGGAAATCTCAAAATTTATAAATA
>CAUYPK010081808.1:0-40405 GCA_963574355.1 Loris lydekkerianus
TTAAAGCACCTCTGTCATACTTTAAAGATCTGGAAAAACTAGTACTTCATTTTATATGGAAACAGAAAAAAACCTTGAATAGCCAAGACATTACTCAGAAATAAAAACAAATCAGGTGGAATCACACTACCAGACTTCAGAATATGCTATAAATCTATAGTGATCAAAACAGCATGGTACTGGCACAAAAATAGAGAGGTAGGTGTATGGAACAGAATTGAGAACTAAGAGATGAATCCAGACACTTTTCATCATTTGATCTTTGATAAGCCTATCAAAAACATAAATTGGGGGAAAGACCCCCTGTTTAACAAATGGTGCTGGGTGAATTGGCTGGTAATCTGTAGAAGACTGAAACTGGACCCACATCTTTCACCTCTAACAAAAATCGACTCTTACTGGATAAAAGTCTAAACATGAGAACGAAACCACAAAAATTCTTGGAAAGAGTGCAGGGAAAACACTTGAAGAAATTGGCCTGGGAGAAAACTTTATGAGGAGGACCCCCAGGGCAAAGCAATACCAAAAATACATTACTGGGATCTGATCAAATAAAAAAGCTTCTGCACTGCCAAGAACACAGTAAGTAAAGCAAGTAGACTGCCCTCAGAATGAGAGAGGATATTTGTAGGTTATGTTTCCGACAAGAGTCTGATAACCAGGATCCACAATGAACTCAAAATTATTAATAAGAAAAGAACAAGTGAACCCATTTCACTATGGGCAAGAGACCTGACCAGAAGCTTCTCTGAAGAAGACAGGTGCATGGTCTACAGACACATGAAGAAATGCTCATCATCTTTAATCATCAGAGAAATGCAAATCAAAACCACTTTGAGATACCATCTAACTCCAGTAAGAGTAGACCACATAACAAAATCCCCAAACTACAAATGTTGGTGTGGATGTGGAGAAAAGAGAACACTTCTGCACTGCTGGTGGGAATGCAAACTAACTAATACGTTTCTTTTGGAAAAAAGTTTGGAGAACACTCAGGGATCTAAAAATTGACCTGCCATTGAATCCTGCAATTCCTCTACTAGGAGTATATCCATAAGACCAAAAATCACTTTGCAACAAAGATATTTGCACCAGATTATTCATTGCAGCTCAATTCGTAATAGCCAAGTCATGGAAGAAGCCCAAGTGCCCATCGACCCATGAATGGATTAATAAATTGTGGAATACTATGCAGCCTTAAAAGAAGATGGAGACTTTACCTCTTTTATGTTTACATGGAGGGACCTGGAACATATTCTTCTGAGTAAAGTATCTCAAGAATGGAGGAAAAAGTATCCAATCTATCAGTACTTCTATGAAACTAACTTATATTTACTCACACTTTCTTATGAAAGATAGAACACAACTATAGACTAGGATGAAGGAGAGAAATGGAGTGGGGAGGGAGGGGAGGAAGAAGGTTTGATAGAGGGAGGGAAAATGGCAGGACCACACCTATGGAGCAAATTGCAAGGGTACAAGTCAAATCTATCAAGTGTAGAACATAAATGTCTTAACACAATAATCAAATAAATGAGGTGAAAGCTATATTAATTAGTTTGATGTAAGCATGTCAAATTGTATAAAAAATCAACACATTTTACCCCACATATGCATAAATGTATTCATGATCTATGTGTATATGACTTAATAAAAAAATAAAGTAGCACTTTATTATGTTAAAAAAATCATTATTAGTATAAATTTTATTAAAGACCTTTATAGGCATTACATTTTGGCATACTCTTTATTATTTTTATTTAATAATTGGTGTATTTTAAAAAATAGTTTGTTCTTATTGTATATAATTGAGAAGATGCAGAAAGGCACAAGGAAGGAAATAGAAATCATGCATGTTCATAATTTTATAACCTACAGGTAACCACTTTTATATTTTCATGTACTTCTAGTCTTTTTTTTTACATGTTTACATAACAAAGTTAGGGATATACTAATTTTGGTAGATTAAAAAAAAATACAAAATTCACCCAAATACTTACTTGGGGGAGAATCCCAGGACAAAAGGAAATGTAAGAAGAAGATTGCATGGGTTATTGGTACATACCCTTATCCTACCACACTAATTTACAATTATCCTTTTACAACCATAGGGTAAATTTAATTTTTTAGAGAAGGGGTCTTATTCTGTCTATAGGCTGGAGTTCAGTGACACATTCATAGCTCACTACAACCTTGAATTCCTAGTCTCAAGCAGTCCTCGTGCCTTGGCCTCCCAAAGCACTGGGATTATAGGCATGAGCTACTGCCCCAGCCAAATCTCTTCTGGATATGATTGACTCATGAGGAAGGATTTCTATTTCAAGACTGTTAATACCTTACCCAGCATCATGGAGACCTCTTGACCAAATAGAATGAGATTGAGAAAGTTCATTTCAAAAATTTCAGGAGTGGCACCTGTGGCTCAGTGAGTAGGGCGCCGGCCCCATATACCGAGGGTGGTAGGTTCAAACCCAGCCCCAGCTGAACTGCAACCAAAAAATAGCCGGGCATTGTGGCGGGTGCCTGTAGTCCCAGCTGCTAAGGAGGCTGAGGCAGGAGAATCATGGAAGCCCAAGAGCTGGAGGTTGCTGTGAGTCCTGTGATGTCACGGCGCTCCACCAAGGGTGGTAAAGTGAGACTCTGTCTCTACAAAAAATAAAAATAAAAAAATTTCAGGAGGATGGAATAGGGTGAGGGCTGAAAATTACTTAAGGGATAAAATGTATATTACTCAGGTGATGAACACACCAAAAGCCCACACTCCACCACTACAAAATACATGGGTCATTACAAAAGTTTTGAGATACACAAAAGTCAAGAAATGTAAAATCTGCCTGGATACAAAGAACCTCCCAGCAAAAACTTTTTTTTATTTAGGGCAGAGCCAGCCAAATTCATGCCTGTAGAATGTGATTAAGGGCAGTGGTTTGGGGAGGTTAGGTCTGGGGTATTTTGTCCACATGCCATCCAGACAGACTAAAATCTCAGACTCAGAACTAAAACTTACATCTTAATGGGCATCAGATCCACTAGGTGGTGGCCCTCATGCTGAATCCACATCCAAAGCACTTTCCCACCAGCTTTAGCTTTGCCCAGTATCTTTGGCACAGGGAAGTTCAGCCAGGCCGCATTGCCCTGTGACATGCCCACTTCTATTTTACAGACGAAGAAGTCGAGGCTAATGGAGAGTAAATAATTTGCCCCATGTCATATAGCTGAATGCAAATCTTTGTGGTTCCAAAGCCTGTTTGTTGAGATTGGCTAGCTTCTAACCAAACCTCCTGGGCACAGCACCAGACCTCATCTCTCTTGCAGTTAGGTGTGACCATGTGACAGAGCCTTGCCTAAAGAAATATGGACAGAAGGAAGGAATGCTATTCACAGGGTTGGCCAATGGAAGCTGTCCACACATAGATATTCCATATTTGATCTTCCCTGTGGGATAGTGAGATGTCAATGTCTAAGGAGGTCTTGAAAGCCACAGCTTGAGGATGGCAGATACTCTGTCAGCCTGCGTCCCCGAATGACTACATGCAGCAGAGAGACCACCCTCCCCTGCCATCACCTTCCCCTCTCTCAAGGTCTATTGGACTTTGTATAGGACAGACATAATTAGGAAGTATTACCTTAACTATTAATAAATCACCTAGCAAGTAGGTGGCAGAACGGGGATACTCGGATATTAAACCAGTTCTTTTGTGACCCCGTAAACCCCTGCTCTTTTCACTACACCATTCTGCCACCTTCTGCAGTGAACTAAATGACAGAAACTGTATCCTTCCACTCAGCTTGCTTGAAAACACAAAAGCTTCTAGGGAAGTTGCAGTTTAGACATTTTTCTCTCTGCTAGCCTCCATGCCACAAAAATACATAGCCAATTGTATCGTGACAACTGACTCATACTGGCTTTTCACAAATATGTTGCTTTTCTGGATGGTAAAAAGCAAGCAAAAGAGTCTGTGGTTGGTGTACATAGGAAAGACTCTCCCTAAGCCACCCGCTCCTGTGCCTCGGCTTTGCGATCATTGGCCCTGCCTGGCCCTGGATTGAAGTTCCAGTCTCAGACTGTGTGTGGCTTGGCCTCCTCACACCGGAAGCCCTTCTCTGCCCATCGTCACCTGCCTAAGCCTCACTTGCTAGCCTCTTCTCTCAGTAGCCATCTTGTTCTTCTTAATGTTGCCCACATGTGTTCTACAAACTTGCTCATGCTGAATTTGTGCCCTGGTCCTTCTTTTTGAGGTCCAACTCAAAACTTCCCTCTTCTGAGAATCTTCCCCTGCTGACTCCTGTCCACAATCATGTGTCCCTTTTTAAATACTTAATTTCTGCTGTGAACCTTATAATATTTGCTGTTTATCTTATTTTACTCTTACTTGCTTGATGTGCTAAGCTTTACCTACTCATTAAGGCTTAAACCCTCCCAAGGACACAGACTATCATGTGCACAACTTGGTAACCAGCATAGCAGCTGACATAGCATCTTGCAAATAGAACATGCTCAGTTATTAGTTATTGAGGGTTCAAAGAGCGAAATAATGGCCACTTCTTTTGCCTCTTCTGTGTGTCCCTAACCCTAGAACAATGGTTTCAAAACAACTGTCGACTGAATTCTACCTTTGTGATTTGGAGCTCTCTCTGAAACATTTTTTTTTGATTTTGAAACATGGCTCAAATTGGTCTACAGTGACCTCTAAGGCCCTATAATAGTGGTTCTCAAGCTTTAGCAAATCTGGCCCCACGCCTAGAGTCTCTAATTCAGTAATAAAGCCCAAGAATCCAGGCTTCTAACATAATGGTGATGCTATTGGTCTAGTAATCACTCTTGGAGGACCGCTGCCTGACAAGGTCGTGCCTCTTCCCTAGTCCCACCACTATCACACATCAGCTACTTTCTCTCTTGCTTAATCCCCTCCAGCAAGACTAACCTTAAACACACCAGCTGTGCTCCTGCCCTGGGGCTTTTGATACCCAGGTGCTTGATCCCTCACCTTGCTTGGGTCATTCCTCATATGCCATGTTCTCTGTGACCCCTTCTCTGATCACCTGATTTACAATGCAATATCCTCCCCCCCCACATTTACCCACGCTCTCTCATACACTCTCTCACACACTCCCTACCATAGCCCTGTCCCACAGTGCTTTTCTCTGTATCATACATATCACAACACGGTGTATGTTTTACTTGTTTCCTCTCTGCCCCCACCTCTAGCCCTGATATAAGATTCCTAAGGGCAGGCAGGGATTCTCATCTGTCTTATTCATTCTGTATCCCAGGGTAGAACAGTGCTTGGCCCATAAGCACTCAAACTAGAGTTGATGTTTTATTGGGATGACTATAGGCACCACGACTCTACCCGTTTTCAGACTGTGAACCATAAGGAAGACTGACCCACTGCTGAAGTGAAAGGAGAATGAGCAACTTCCCTCTGCTGGGCGTGTCTAGGGCCCAGAGTGAAAGGCAGTGGGAGCTACCATCAACCCCCCGGGAGCTCAGGGTAGGTCACCACCCTGACTTCAGATAAAATATCTTTAATGTTGTATCTAACTCTAGAATCCTATACTTACCTTCCCCTATGTCTACGTATTACCACATGAGAAATCTTAGGACCCCAGAACCTGTGAGCAGTTTTCTCCTAAGCATTTTTTTTTTTAAACTTTGTTTAATTTATATATATATATATATATATATATATATATATATATATATATATATATATTTAATTGTTAAATCATAGCTGTGTACATTAGTGCAATTGCCTGTACCCATTCTAAGATGCACCATAGATGTGGCCTCACCAATTACCCTCCCTCCACCAAAACCTCCCCCCTCCCTTCCCCTTCCTTGGTCCTTTCTCCATAGTCTTGTGCTATAGTTGGGTTATAGCCTTCATGTGAAAGCTACAAATTAGCTTCATAGTAGGGCTGAGTACATTGGATACTTTTTCTTCCATTCCTGAGATACTTTGCTAAGAAGAATATGTTCCAGCTCCATCCATGCAAACATTAAAGAGGTAAAGTCTCCATCTTTCTTTAAGGCTGCATAGTATTCCATGGTATACATGTACCACAATTTGCTAGTCCATTCGTGGGTCGATGGGCACTTGGGGTTCTTCCATGACTTAGCAATTATGAATTGGGTTGCAATAAACATTCTGGTACAGATGTCTTTGTTATATTGTGACTTTTGGTCTTCTGGGTATAAACCTAGTAAAGGAATTATAGGATCGAATGGCAGGTCTATTTTTAGGTCTTTAAGTATTCTCCAAACATCCTTCCAGAAGGAACATATTAGTGGGCATTCCCACCAGCAGTGTAGAAGTGTGCCCTTTCCTCCACATCCAGGCCAACATGACTATAATTAGTCATGATTTATGACTCTCTACCCTGAAAGATAAGATTATGTACATTTATAGCACTCACCAACTGCTCCTCATGGCTCCACACAACATTTTCTTACTCTTTTACTAGTAATACTATTGGTTACTCTTGCAATTTAAACCATATCATTAAGCTTCTGCTTCCAACTTCATCAACCTTAGACATTAACATGAAGTGGCTTGTTCCTTGCTCATCCTCTGCTTAATTCTCCACCCAAAGTCTATTTGCTCCACCTTTACTTTTAGCCTATCAAAAGCTGAAAATTTTCTATGTTATTCTATAAATGGTATGTAAGTCAAATTAAAAGGTCTCCAAGTGACCATTTAGAGGCTGGTGTCTCTCTCTCTTAACCTCCTAGAATTTGAAAGTCACAGCAGATTTGTGTCTGATTTATAACTGATTCTGATAAATTCTAATAAAAATCTAAAATTATAGAAAGTGGAAAGTTTCTCTGATGTACATCAAGCAACAGTAGAACTAGTAAACCTATGTTGGTTAAGGAGCTAATGAAATTGCAGCCCAAAATATGATTCCTTGGTATAAAAAATATTTTAAATTAAAGACCATTTTTGATTAGAAAGCACTAGTCTCTCTATAAACCTGAGTAACCCGATTTAGAATCAAAAAAGGCTGCTGGCATCCTCATCACATGTTAATAGACCTGGATCCAAGGTCATCTGAAGTACAATACCTGTCTCTCAGGTTAATTTACAAATCCATCTGTTTCCCTCCATCTACCCATCCCCCCTAGCAACCACTTACCGTACCTATACTTTCCACATTCTTTCCCGTCCCTTCCAAAAGCCATCTATAAAGGTATCTGACCATCACTGAAACCTTGGGAAAACATTCTTGTGGTTCCCCCAATGCATGTGGTATTTGTAAATAAACTTTTCTCTTATTAATCTACTATAACTGTGAGTTGATCTTTTCAGTAAACCAGCCTAAGGGAAAAGGGAAAGTTTCCCCATGATCCCCACACTGGAATAAAGGGAAGTTCAGAGATATTTGAAATAGGACACTTGTCTGAAAATATTAATAACTGAACCAAGGAGGTTCTCTCTCATTGTGTGTGTATGTATGTGTGTGTGCACATCTAAATTACTTTTATTATGTGAAAATGACTCTAGAAATCATGGGGACTATTCTAAATTTCACACAGTTAGGAAAAGACTAGCCCCACAGTGTGAGTTTAGAAGGCCAAGAAAAGAAATTAACAAACCCATTGTGTTTAATTTAGTCTACCTATGGATCACAATAATAATACACATGTTAGGGTATAATTATCTAATACAGAAATGCTATGCTATCACTTTTCTATATTAACTGAAGAAAGCATATACAAATTGCCAAGAAGAATTCTTTAAAAAATACAGATGATTCTTGGCCTCATTCAAAGTCAATCAAACTATAATAGTTTAATAAGTGAGGACTGGACTACTCTTGTGGTTTTGATGTAGTTGTGGGTTCTGATTAGTTACAATAATTATAAACAAATATTATAATCATTTTAGTGTATTATCATACCTTTTCCTCTGCCACCACCCTACCAAAAAACTAGAAGTTTTATTGCATATTCATCAATATTGTTTAGAAAATATATCCAATTAAATTATTCATAACACTATGTGGATATGTGGATATGAGGTATATATAAAATATCAGTAATTCACACACAGTCCTAGCTGTTATTATATGATAGTATTAACAAGAAGCCCTAAAATACATGCTGGAGAAATGTAAGCTGTTGCAATGGCTGTTGTCAAGATTTAGTCCATGCAAAATAATTACAAAAACTTTTATTTACTTTTTTTCTGGAACAGACTTATGAATTAAATATACATTAGAATTCCATATTTCTCATTTAAGAGAAACTAACATAGGTAACAAAAGAGTTTAACTTAAGCGAGGTAATTTAAACTCAGGACTTTTTGCTTCTAAAGTTTTTGATCTCAACCATCCAGCTCAACTACTTTACAGCTGTTCTTCACTCAGGAGTCTGCATTTTAAGGACATTTGAGAAAAGTAAAGAGATTCTGATTGATTGCCGTCTCAATCCCATAATGCTTAGTATTACTTAAAGATAAATGATATGCTATCGAATAGCAAAATAATCTTAACAAGTAGCAAATATTCTCACTTCACTGTAATAAGAAAAAGATATGACAGTGATACAAATTGCTTGTAAGGACAAAACTTATGAAACCATAGAGTGTTCTTAGATTTCAATTTACATGATTGACATTTCTTTCAAATGCTCCACAATTCATATAGACAGAAACAGATGGGCCATCTGTTTTCAAGTTTCTCACACTTGAGATGTATTTGTGATAGCCAAATGTAAAGGGGAAAATGGCAATTGTCAAATATGGCTTGTCATTCATGATTGTTTCTTTCAAGGTTAAACTTTCTTGTGGATGAAGATTCAACCTTCTAAGAGCAGACAATAGCTTCTATCCCTACGTCCACTTTAACTTTGGATTTACATAGATTCATGCAGGACTGCTTTTACATAATAGGATTGAGAAAGTCCATTGATCCCAGCTTCCAAAGCAGATAGAAAAAAATTAGAGAAAATCTCTTCTATTATGTCTCCAAGTCCTCAAAACATATGATTTCAGTCTATCACAACATAGGAGGGGGAAAAATGTTATGCTATGAGGAACAAGGTACTAAGTGAAGGGAAAATTTCTGATGATACCATAAAATCTTACCAGGAAAATCACCTCTATAAGTGCTATTGTTTCTGCCCTTTAATATTTGAGAGTTAAAATGTTTAAGGTTTTTCCTGGGTTTTTCAAACAAGTTTTATTCACTATTAAATCCCTTCATGTTACAAATCTTCATCTCCTATATAATCAATTTCTCAAGCAGCAGAATTTCCCTAATATTTGTTTCTGAACTGCTGTGAATACTTAGGTAAAATTTTTAAGAAGCTTTATGCAATTTACTCTTCTATATAAAGGATTTCTTTTATCTATGGAGTTCTGCTCTCAAATCTCAAACAATCTTCTGAGAGCCTGTGCTGCCCCAACAGTGGTAAAGAAGGAACAGATGACTGACACACATTGGTTCTATGAATGCCAGTGTTGTATTACATGAGCTTCCTCATTTTCATTTCAGTTTTGTGTCAAAATATTACCATTTATAACATTTACCATTTAATCATTTTAAGTGTATGTTTCAGCAGCATTAAGGACATACACATAGTTGTGCAACCATCACCACTACCTATCTCCAGAACTTTTTAATGTTCCAAACTGAAACTCTGTACCCATAAAATAATAGCTCCCTATTCTCCCTCACCCCAGCTCCTGGGAACCATAGTTCTTCTCTATAGCTATCAATTTGATTATTCTAGATATTCTACTTAATAGAGTCTTACAATATTCTTATCATGTATCTGGCTTATTTTACTTAGCATAATGTTTTCAAGGTTCATTCATGTTACAGTGCGGATCAGGATTTCTTGTTAAGTTTGGATAATAAGGGTGGTACCTGTGGCTCAGTGGGTAGGGCGCCAGCCCCATAACCGAGGGGCCCAGCCCGGGCCTAACTACAACAAAAAAATAGCCAGGCATTGTAGCAGGCACCTGTAGTGACAGCTACTCAGGAAGCTGAGGCAAGAGAATTGCCTAAGCCCAAGAATTTGGAGGTTCTGTGAACTATGACACCACGGCATTCTACTGTGGGTTAATAAGTGAGACTCTGTCTCAAAAAAAAAAAAAAAAAAAAAGACTGGATAATAGTGCATTGCCTGCTGGACATACCATAATTTGTTTATTCATTCATTTGTTGATGGAGGTAGTTTTTAATTATTTTATGTTTACTTTTGTGAACATTGGTGTCCAAATACCTTTTCAAGATCCTGCTTTCTTTTTCTTTCACTTTTTCTTTTTTTTTCTGAGACAGAGTCTCAAGCTTTTGGCCTAGGTAGAGTGCTGTGGCATCACAGCTCACAGCAACCTCAAACTCTTAAGCTTAAGTGATTCTCTTGCCTCAGCCTCCCCAGTAGCTGGGATTACAGGTGCTTGCCACAAGGCCTGGCTTTTTTTTTTTTTTTTTTTTTTTTTTGAGTTCTCATTGCTGTTTGGCAGGCCTGGGTTGGGTTTGAACCTGCCAGTCTCCATGTACTGGCACCCTACCCACTGAGCTACAGGCACCCAACATCCTGCTTTCCAGCTTTCAATACTTTTGTGTATACATATAGAAAAGTCAAACTTCCTGATCAGACTGTAATTCTCTTTGAATTTTCTGAAGAACTCATAATTTATCCCATAGCATAATTTCTCCACATCCTCTCCAACACTTATTTTCTGTGTGTTTTACTTATTTCCTTTCAGTAGCCTTATTAATGGGTGGGAACCACACTTTTTGGATTACCTTTGTAATATGTCTCATTATGGATTTCATTTGTATTTCCCTAGTGATTAGTGACGTTGATTATTTCTCATGCATTTTTTGGACATTTTTTCCCATTTGGAGAAAAGTCTATTTAAGTTCTTTGCCATTTCTTAAATTAACCTTGTTTTTTGTTTGTTATTTTAAGTTATAGGAGTTCTTTATTATTATCAAATGATTTGAAACACCTTTTCTCATTCTATAGGATGCATTTTTCACTCTTGATGGACTTCTATAATGTAAGAAATGTTTTAAATTTTGATTAGTCCAATTTCCCCTTTTTTATTTTGTTGGCTTTGCTTTTGGTGTCATATCCAAGAAACCACTGGAAAATCCAATGTTATAAAGTTTAAGTTATTTTTTCTTCTAAGACTTTATAGTTTTTACTCTTATAGTTGTGTCTTTTATCTATTCATTTTGAGTTAATTTTGTATACGTTATAATGTAAGAGTCTAACTTTACTTTTTTGCATGTGGATAGCCATTTTTCTTAGCATCATTTATTGAAAACATTGTCCTTTCCTCTTTGAACAGTCTTGGCACTCTTATCAAATATCATTTGGCCATATATGTCAAAGGTTATTTTCAGGCTCTCTATTCTATTCCATTGGTGTATACAGATGTATCTAACACTAGTATCACACTGTTTGAATTATAGTAGCTTTGAAATACGATTTGAAATTAGGAAGTTTGAGTTTTCCAATTTTGTTCCTTTAACAAGATCACTTAAATTTAATTTAAGGTTCATTTTAGATATACATTTTATGATTTTTTTCATATTTCTGAAAATAAATCACTGGGGTTTTGATAGGAATGACATTGAAACTGGAGATTACCTTTGACTAAAATTAACATTTTAGATATATTGAGTCTCATATAATTCATGAACATAGGATATCTTTTAATTTGTCCTTGTTACTGAGCTCATCCCAGGTGACAGCTTTCTAGTTGATCTGCAATTTGTGGAATTTATGAAGGTCAACATGATAACTGTCTAGGTTTTTGTTTATTTTTCCATATGACATAAAACCTTAGCATAAAAGTAGGTTCATACCTTTTTATTAACACTGTGCAAATTTTCTGTTACAAATTAAACTCCTAAGTTATTGTTGATATGAAATACTTTCTATGTAAAGGTATTGGCACATTGATATAAATAACAAATGACACAATTGTCTATAAATAGAATCTACACAAGCTAAGGTCTCTTTGTGCCTATCCACATATATGTATGTAATAACACACACATAAATTTATATGCATGTAATTATATATACATATATATGCACAAATTATATGATTTTATGGATATTTACAAAATTAAATAATTATAAGTTACATATATATAATTTTAAAAGAATTCAAAACTTTTGTGTGAAATTGAGAAAAATTTTCAAATCCAACACCCTGGATGAAGGGCCCAACTACAACTTGAATTTTACCTTAGAACCTCAAACAATGTACATTTGCATCCTCATATTAATCTAAAAAAAATAATGGTTTAATATTCTTAATCAGATCCAAACTCTTAAACATACTTTCTAAAGCAGGACATACATGAAGAATGCTTTCTTCTGATTTTCAATTAATGGCCACAATGTGAGGCATTCTTCCTTCTGTGCCTTTTGAAAAATGACCTAACATTGAGCAGTATTGATTTAAATGAAGAGAATGTTTAAATCAGACCACAGCTATATCACTACTTCTTTCCAGGAACCTGAATCAGTACATGACTGTTATTTTGATAAAACCACATACAGTCATCTGGCCTGTCTGCTTGCTGCATAAAGTGAAGGCTTACATGGTCTATTGAGTGGAGAGGAGAGCACTACAGGTGCTGTGTGAAGAAGAGAAGGCATTATTAATCAATAGAAACACTGCCCTATACAAATTCTACAAAAGGCAACTTCCTGTTCCTTAAGGAAGTGAGTGCAGATATAATCCATTTCATGCCTGTAAAAGCCTCAGAACAATGAATTATAACTATACGCTTCTTCAATGCAATTAAAGATACTGCAGTCAGATACCATTTTGATAGTAAAACTAGACAGCATTTACAAGGAAAAGCTTTTATGGGCATCAAAGTATATTTTAACCAAATTCCACACTAAAACCTTATATACTATAGGAAAAATGCTAAAGTAAAATGTTAAAAGAACTCTATTCTAAAAAATTTACTGTTTAGTGTGCCATATGTGACTATGAAGTCCCCTTTTCATAGGAGATATGACTCAGGAAACATTGATAAAGTATGTCAGGGAAGCATCCAGGCCTTGGGACCATCAATTTAGAATGCCTTTCCCTTTCATCCTCTGGTGTAAATTGCTGAGCAATCATCATTTTTCTTTGTCTTTTGCTTTTGATGATATAGTTTGTGTCATGACAAGATCATAGCTCCCTGACATTAATTATGAACCACTGAGTGCTACTTTTTTTACCTCATGTCCATGAGGGAAAATTCTGTGAGGAAATATGGGATAAACTGAATCTCATGAGCTCTTCTTAAAGAATGTCATTTCATTTAGGTACTTTATAAACCAGTGCTTGATTTTTTTTTTTTTTTTTCATTTTAAAAGCTATAAAGAGGTGACTGCTCTGCTCATAACTACATATTGTTGAAAACCTCAAAAGTAAAATAGTCATGTAGAAAAAACATCAAAGATGCTTCCTTTGTGGGTACCTCAAAGTCAAGGTCAGTACAGCAATCAATCTTCATCTAGCATCTAAACATTTATAAATCACAGAATCTATAAAACTCAATTGGAGAACACCAGCAAACAACCACATTAAAAATCAGTGAAGGATGATCCCTGACAAAAGAGGATTATGTTACTATGTCCTTTTAAAATCATAATACATGAAAAATCCTAACAGTAATTTTTTAATATATGGATAAAATACTTAAAAATATTCTTTAGAAAATTTACATTTAAAATGCAATAGACATGTTGAATTTCATGCTGGAAGCTCTTTGGGATAGAACTGGGCTTTTGTTAATTATTTGTATGTTCCTTAGAGCACATGTGATATAACTGGGGATTTTGATTCACATTCGATTCAATAATGTAAAATATATTTCACATACTAAAATTCTCAGTAGTTACTATCTACTCAGAGGTATTTATCATGAATAAATTTTAATCATTTGAGGCTAATTTGTACATGGCTAAATCATTGGCATATTCAGAAGGTAAAAAATGTATCAAACTTTTTGTTTATTTTTGTCTTAAGAGAAAACTGACAGCCAATTGAACATTTTCTTTTTTTCAATAGATATTTGTCATTAAAAACAAGTATGCCTTGCCTAAGGATAAAATTCTGCTCAGGCATACAACTTATATTTTGTAAGTAATTTTACAAATTACATCAAATTAAATAATTTTTACAACCAAATACTTTTTATACAAAGCTCCTGAAATTTAGGACTGCATCTTAGAAAGGAACAGGATATCATGACATGTAAACACATAGAAAAAACTATTAACTTAAAAAAAATAATTTCTACTAAATTAAAAAAGTCTCTCAGCAACTTAATAATACTCTACATGTATTTTTAAGCTAGTCGTCCCTGAGTCACCTAATAGAGTGTTTTGTCTCCTTGCTCAGCTATTCTACATTTCTTCCTTGTAGTCCTCTTTTATTTCTTCCTCTCATGTCCCAGTATCTCAGATATCTCCCCTAAGAAATAAGCCTTCTTCAGGATTAGATAACACCACTGGTGTCCCCACATTATCATCTTGTCAAACTACATCACAGATTGTATTTTTGCCCCCCCCACAAGTACACTGTGGGCATATTAAGGGGAGAGATGTGGTTTATTTATGGTGCTATGTATGAGAGTCTAGCACAGATCATAATTCATAATTTTTACCTAGTGGTATTCAACAAATACATTTTTAAAGAATGAAGAAGTGAGCAACTATAAAAATGAATGATAAGAAAATGAAAACTAAAAGACAACATGCAATAATTTGTTTAAAAAACACCTTTTACAAAAATGGGAACAGAAAGATACCCCTTTATTTAAGAACACAATTTAATGACTTTTTGGGTTTATTTTGAGTAAATCTGTGAAAGGCAAAATTTTCCATGGCAGAGAAAAGAGTGAGCAGATTTTTGAGTGCAAGAATTTTAATGCCAGAACTTGGAATTAGAGGAGAAAAAAAATTCTGGAGTGGCCCAGAAGATAATAATAAACTGGCCCAGAGAGAGAATAACGTGTAAAAGGTTTACCCTGGAATAGAATGTTTGAATTTTTGAGTGATAGCTAACATTAAATTTTAAGCCACTGCTCATGCTGTGCAATGTTGCAAGCAACCCCCATCACCCCAGATATTTAGCAAAATGTTGACCTCATACAAATATTATGAATTTGTGTCACTAGAGCTGGGCAGACATTAAGGGATCCATAAGTGTGCAAATGTGTGGTAAGTCTATGGAAGCACTTGTAGATGAGACTCAGTGTGGGAATAAGAAAATTGTAAAAACTGGGTATCAGAGAAAGAGTTAAAAAAAGAGAAATGACAAAAAAAAAGAGAAATGACAAGCTCTAAGAGAAATCTGAAAGGTATTTTTGAGACTACCTTTAAGTAAGTGGAATTAAACTTCTAGACAATATTTTTTAATAATATAAAATCAGAGTTTCCAGGAGGCTAGAAGATTTAATTACGGCAAGGCTACAAATATATGTCTTATAACTACATAAAAGCTTTTAGTCCAAGAAAGTTTGAATATCCTGAAGGCTACTTAATAATCACCAAATTATTCCCTCAAAAAATCTGAACACAAATATTTATTAAACTAATACTGAAGTCCATAAAATGTAGTAAGAAGAATAACAAACTTGACTGGTATTCTTCCCAAAGATCACTTGTCAGAATATACTGCCATAAACAGTAACAATGACAATACACAAAATCCTGTGTGTATATGTAACAAAAGGAAGCCATAAATCTTATTTGAATTCAGAGAAAACACTTCAGAGAAGATGATGTTGGTATTCAAATGAGAAGTCAGGAGTCAGAGGAACTCTAGAGTTATGGAGCTCACAAAACAGTCAACAAAGCTGAATACATCAGGCGGGTGAATGATACTCACTACAAAACAGAATGGACTCTTTTCAATCATACATGGAGTAAGCTCAGAGAGAATATTACATTTCTATCTAGGAACCAAGATTCCACTTTCATGGATTCATCTTGAATCATAGTTCTGCTGTAAGGAGAAAATAGGAAAAAATATGTCCACCTCTCCATTTTTTATATTAACCCAGATTGGGATGGGAACAATAGAATTCCTCCCAACATTATCATTAGTCTATATTTGCCTTGAGCAAGTGAAAGGTAATGAATAATGTAGGCATCCCACATCATGAGAATCTACATCTGAGATGCAAAAAGTTATTGTTGGATGTGACATTAAATCTGAAAATCCCCAGGGATGGATTGAAGGCCGTACAGTATATCTCCCACCTTAATTCAAATTCAAAAATATTATAATCTGATGTATGGTAATCTAAAAGATGGCCAGCCATTTTTAAAATGTTATACATACTTTACAGTGACTAGAGAGAAGGGCGTACAGCAAATGCTATGAAGCCAGTAATGTTACATGGTACTATCTTTGGAGGGTTCTGTGTGTCTAATACTTAGCTATCAACTCATGCAAGAAGCCAAACACTGGTTGTGTAAATTATACACAGATAGGTACATAGATTTTGGTCTTTGAGCAAAGGCCTCAAGTAAATTACAAAAGAAAACCCATCAGACTAATGGTAGATTTTTCAGCAAAAATCTTACAAGCCACAAGAGTCTGGGGTTCCATTTTTAGCCCTCTTAGATATAATAATGGCCATACAAGAATTCTGTATGCTGAAAAACTAAATCTAAAATGAAGAAACAATAAAATCTTTCCCAAATAAACACTAAGGGTATTTGTCACTACTAGATCTGCCTTATAAGAAATGCATAAAAGTACACTAAACATGGAACAGAAAAATTGGTACCTATCAGTGTAAAAATAACTGAATGTTAAAACTCACAACTCATAAAACAGCAACAAAAGGGAGAAAATAAAGAAGTAGGTAACAGTCAACATTATGACTAGAGAAGTTCACACATAAATATTAACTTTGAATGTAAACAGCTTCAATGCCCCCACAGGAAAGATATAGATTGGCAAAATGAATTTTTTAAAAACCCACACAATCAAAATATAAGCTGTCTCCAATAAATCTATTCACTTCATGAAGATTATCACAGACACAAAGTACAGAGATGGGAAAAAATTATCCATTCCAATGGAAACCAAAAGCAAGCAGGGGTAGCCATTCTTATATCAGATAAAATAGATCATAAATCAACAAGGGTAATAAATGACAAAGATGGTCATTATATAATGATAAAGGTTCAAAGAGAAGTTATAACAATACTAAATATAGATGCACCTCACACAGGATCTCCCAGATGCATTAACCAAATTCTACTAGATCTAAGCAAACAAATAAAGAGCAACATCATAATAGGTAGAGAATTCAACACTCTACCAAAGAACTAGAGAGAGTAATGAGGCAAAAAACAAACACTCAACTTAAAAGGTACACCAGAACAAATGGACTTAACAGATATTTACAGAACACTGTACTCCCAAAGAGCAAAATATACATTCCTTTCATTCAGCACATGGGACATTTTCAAAGATCATATGTTAGGACACAAAGTAAGTCTTACAAATTTAGAAAAATTGCAATCATACCTTGCACCTTCTCAGACCACAATAAAACAAAACTAAAAATCAATTCTGAGAGAAACTCTCAAAACTGCACAAATCCGTAGAAATTAAACAACCTACTGCTGCATGATCCTTGAATCAATGAGAGCAACCAAAATGAAAATAAGTATTTTGAAATAGATGAAAAGGCAATACAATTATTCAAAACCTCCGAGATACAGAAAAAGCAGTGCTAAGAGGGAAGTTCAAAGCACTAAATGTCTATCTCAAAATGACAGAAAGTTCACAAATTAACAACCTCATGTTATACCAAGCAACTAGGAACAAAAAAAAAAAAAAATCAAACTCAAATCTAGCAGAAGAAAAGAAATAACAAAGATAAGAGCACAAGTAAATGCAATTATATCCAAAGAAATCCCCAAAATGCAAAGGACCAACAAAAAAAAGTTGTTCTTTGAAAGGATAAACAAAATCAATAGCCTGATTAATGAGAAACAGAACAGGAAGGATTCAAATAACCTCCCTCAGAAATGAAAACTATGACATTACAACTGATGCCACGGAAACACAAAATATCCGAAATTACTACAAAAACCTCTATGCACATAAATGAGAAAGTCTAGAAGAAATGGATAAATTAGTGGATATGTGCAACTTCTTAAACTTGAATTAGAAAGAAAGGGGAATATTGAACAGACCAATAATGAGTAGTGAGATTGACACAGTAACAAAAGAATTGCAGGACCAGATGGATTCACAGCCAAATTCTCCCAGACATACAAAGAATTATTGGCACCTATCCTACTGAAACTGCTTCATCACATAGACAATGAGCAAATTCTCCCTAACTCATTGTACAAAGCTAACATTACTCTGATATCAAAGCCAGAAAAGCATATGACAAAAAATAAAACTACAGATCAATACCTCTGATGAATATAGATTAAAAATCTGGAACAAAATAGCAGCAAACTGAATCTGACAGCATATCAAAAAGATAATTCCCCATGATCAAATGAGTTTCATCCCAGGAATGCAAGAATGGTTCAATATATGCAAATCAATAAATGTGATTCACTACACAACAAATAAAAAATAAAACTATATAGTCAGCTCAATAGATGCAGAAAAAGCATTCTACAAAATCCAGTATCCTTCATGTTAAAAACTCTTAACAAACTAGAGATAAAAACAACTACCTCCAAGTATTAAAAGCCATGTATAAGAATCCCACAGTAAATATCAAACTGAATGGGGAAAAGTTGAAATTATTCCCCCGAGAACCAGAAAAAGATAAGGATGTTCACTGTTATCACTTACATTCAACAAAGTACTGCAAGTCCTAGCCAGAGCAATCAGGCAAGACCACATTCATATACCTCTGCTTGCAAACAATATGAGCTTGTATCTCGAAAATCCTAAAGATTCCTCCAAAAGAATCCTAGAATTGATAAATTCAATAAAGTCTCAGGTTACAAAATTAATGTACTCAAATTATATAGCATTTTTATATACTAGTAATAGTTAAGCTAAAGGCAAAAAAAAAAAAAAAAAAAACCTCAGTACCATTGGTAGTTTCAAAGAAAATAAAATACCTAAGAGGTGAAAGATCTTCACAAAGGGAACTATAAAACACTGATGATGAAGAAATCATAGAGGGCAAAAACATGGAGAATCATCTCCAGCTCATGGATTGGAAGAACTAATATTGTTAAATAACCCATACTGCCCAAAATGATTTACAGATTTAATGGAATTCTCATTAAAATGCCAATGTCATTTTTTACAAAGTTAGGAGAAAAAACTCTAAATTTCATATAAATTTTAAAAAGCTTGGATAAAGAAAGCAATTCTAAGCAAAAATAACAAATCAGTAGGTATCACATTACTTCATACAAGGCCATAGCGACCAAAATAGCCCCATCCTGGTATAAAAGCAGAAATAAAACCATCAACAAAGAGGACAAAAGCAAACTGGAGAAAGGGTACCCTATTTAATCAATGGTGCTATGAAAATTAGCCACATGCAGAAGAATAAAACTTGATCCCTATCATATACAAAGATTAATTCAAGATGAGTTGAAGATCTAAATGTAAGACCTGAAACCATAAAAATTCTAGAAGAAACACTGGGAAAAACTCTTCTAGACATTGGGTGAAGCAAGGAATTTTTGCTTATGACCAAATATAGCAATAACAAAAATAAATAAATGGGAATTAATTAAACTAAAATGTTTCTCCACAGTAAAGGATATAGTCAGCAAATAGACAACTATAGAATGGAAGAAAATATTCACACAATTTATATCCAAGAAAGGACTAAAATCTGGAATCTATAAAGAATTTTAATAAATCAGCAAGAAAAAGTAATTCTCTGAAAACACGGGCAAACATATGTGAAAGATGCTCAACATCACTAATCATCAAGGAAATGCAAATAAAACTCACATTAAGGTATCATCTTATCCCTATTGGAAAGACAATTATTAAAAAGTGACAAAACAATAGATGTTGATGTGGGTACTGTGGGAAGGAAATGCTATTGACAGGAATGTAACCTAGTACAAACACTATGGGAAGCAATGTGGAGATTCCTCAAAGAAGTAAAAATAGACCTACCACGTGGTCCAGCAATGCCACTACTGAGCATCTATCTAATAGAAAATCTTTGAAATAGACATAAAAAGAAATGAAACAATATCTTTGCAGCAACTTTGACAGAACTGGAGACCAGTATCCTAAGTGAAGTAACTTAAGAAAGAAAAAAATAATAATAATACATTCCCCAACTTATTTATAAGTAGAAGTTAAATGATGGAAATATATGGCCATAAAGTAGTATAATGGACATTTAAAACTAAGCAAAGGGGAGGGCAGGAGCTAGGTGAGGGAACAAAAGTTATTTATTTAGTACTAGGAATATTATTCTGGTGATGAGTATACTAAGAGCTGTGACTTCACCATTATTACCATTCATCCACATAACAAAAATATTTTAAAAATCTATTGAAATAATAAAGAAAAGATATAACATGAGCATTGCAAATACTGAATTATGCTTATATCATTACATATAAGAAAAAGTCCATTTTATGAGTAATTATCAGGATAATAATAATTTTGTTATATTTTCTTTTATGTGTTTACATGCATTGAATTTACAAAATAAAACATTTAAAAGAAAGAAATAAGAGCTCATGAAAATAAATTACCAACTGTCATTATCAATGGTATTTCTAAGGAAAATGTTTGATACAAAAGAATTTCAAATTTTAGCTGATGTTTTCCATCATAAATATTCATGGTTTCTGCCTTTGAATTGGAGACTTGCTTTTGCTGCTTAGAAATCTAGAAATGCAATACCTGATATCTGACTCACTACTATGGAATGTAATCTGCTTTAAACAAAATGTTTTTACCTGTTTTTCTATTTCATATTGAGTAAATCTGTAACTATAGAATATAAGTAGCCCTTTTTGTATACATACACATTTATATACATATGCACATTTATATAGGTATTTATATAAATGCAGAGACCAGCTTGATACTTTAGAAGTAATTATCAATTATTTCCTTTTACATGTATTTGTTTTTTTAAGAAGTTTTATTAAAAGTTAAGCCAAAGGATAAAGTCTAGGGATTCAGTGAAGGAAGAATAATTAAATATCTCAATAAAATCACAGTTTAGAATTGAATTTAATCATCTATATTATGAACAATTTTAGTTAAAAATGATAGACTTTTCTTCTCAAAATCCAATTGCCTAAAAGCTAAATTCCTTGGATAGCAGGAATGTTCTAACATTTTTGCAAAATTCAGTCACAATTCTCTTTTATAAATAATGCAAGAACAAGAAACGAGATTTTACTCTGTTGCCCTGGCTATTGTACAGTAGTGCCATCACAGTTCACTGCATCATTGAATCCTGGACGCAAGGGATCATCTTGCCTCAGCTTCCAAAGTAGCTGAGATTACAGACATATGCCACTGTACTCAGCTACATTTTAAAAGTTTTTGCAGAGACAGTGTCTTGCCATGTTATTGTGGCTGGTCTGGAACCTCTGGGTTCAAGTAAGGCTCCCACCTCAGCTTCCCAAAGTCCTGGGACTTCAGGCATAAGTCTCTGCATCTGACCCAGAAAATATATATATATTTTTATTTACTTATTACAGACATTGAATATTTATTTACTTAACTCATGTGTTTACTTAACTCATTTTTGAAGGAAAGGAACACATACACACACGCTTCCTTCAGGTCATATTTATACAACAATACTGTATCAGTGTATAATTGTTCTTGAGGTTATTTACATGAATTAACTTTATCCTCTTTGTTCTGCCAGGAGCTAAGAGCATGTGGATGCCTAAAATATTGTTCTCATAGAAAATCAAAATGCAGTTGTTATCAATCAAGATACCATGGAATACTATGCAGCCTTAAAGAAAGATGGAGATTTTACCTCTTTCATGTTTACATGGATGGAGCTGGAACATATTCTCCTTAGCAAAGTATCCCAGGAATGGAAGAAAAAGTATCCAATGTACTCAGCCCTACTGTGAAGGTAAACTATAGCTTTCACATGAAGGCTATAACCCAACTATAGCACAAGACTATGGGGAAAGGACCAAGGAAGGGGAAGGGAGGGGGGAGGTTTGGGTGTAGGGAGGGTGATGGGTTGGGCCACATCTATGGTGCATATTTTTATCTATAATAAAAAATAAATAAATAAATAAATAAAAAATAAAATAAAATAAAATAAAAAAAAAATAGCAAGGGGGAAAAAAAATATATATATATATATATTTTATTTCTGTGTAACACTATTGTTGATACATTTTCAAGGCTACAAGTATTCTTCCTCAGATAGCATCTGTGCAGGCAATTATAAAGCATGCATGCAGGAGATGCCTCTGTGTGGCGAAACACCAGTGTGTTTTGTGTTACGTCCTATTTGTTAGGGTGGACTTGGTTGGACGCCAGCTGTCTAGTTGATAATGTTCTAGGAAACCTCAAGTCTAACACCACTTACTGTGATTGTTGTTACTGACTACTCAGTCAGCAAAGATTTATGGCATGTCTTGGTGCTGCTGGGCATTAAGTAGAGAGTAAGAGGTGTCTCTGTTCTTAGGAACCTTTCACTCCAGTGAGTGTGACAAACAGCAGGCAAATTAATGTGTACAATCTGGTAATGGTAAATATGAAGTAAACGAAAGCAGCGTGTGTTCCAAACTAAAACCCCGTTGTGTGACCCTTCTGTAGTTTTCAGCTAATTTCTGCTTTCAAACTTCCTGTTGGTGTTGCTAAAGGAAACCTCCTTACTGCTGCAGCAGCATCCTACAACCTTTCCTTCCAGAGAGTTCCTTATTAACTTTGCCACAAACAAATTATTATTATTATTGTTATTATTTGTGGAAACAGAGTCTCAAGCTTTTGCCGGGTAGAGTGCCGTGGCATCAAAGCTGACAGCCTCCTCCAACTCTTGGGCTGAAGTGATTCTCTTGCCTCAGTTTTTCTATTTTTAGTAGAGACAGGGTCTTGCTTTTCCTCAGGCTGGTCTTGAACTCGTGAGCTCAAGCAATCCTCCTGCCTTTGCCTCCCAGAGTGCTAGGATTACAGGTATGAGCCGCCACGCCTCGCTTACAAAACAAATTGTTATAAATTCAGTGACTTAGAACAACATCCATGTGTTAGCTTATAGTTCAGTGCATCAGAAGTTTGGGTACAGATTCTCTGCTCGGAAAGTCACAATGCTGAAATCAAGGTTTCACCCAGCTTGATTTCTTGTCCTTAGGCTCTGGGGGAAAATCAAATTCTGGTTATGACATGTGCAGACAATCCTCATTGCTTGGTTGGTAGGAAGTACTGCAGTTGCCTCTTGCGTATGTGAGGAGGAGTATTAGCAGCCCTCCTTCTGTATTTACCTTGCGCTCTGCGGTGATGATAGTAGGAGACTGAGAGGAGTCTGGGCAGTAGTTGCTAGGATTCGGCTGGATAGTGGACCACGCCTCTGCATTATTTCTTCAGAGCCAGCAGTGAGATGAGGAAAGCAGAATAGAAGGATAGATTCTTATGCCCCCATCACCCCATGGGCTCAGAATTAGCTATTTTATGGAAATGAGAATGCCAAGGTTTTTCACCCAAAAAATGAAAATTGGTATTAGTTAAATTGTTTTTACAGATTAAAAGACAAAGTTTTTAAGGGAATCAAAAAGGTAGAACCAGGAGACTGAATTGAGAACATTTAGGAAAAGTAAATTAAATGTGGTACAGAAGGTCCTCAGTTGGTTATGATGGTTTGACTTAGATTTCTCAACTTTATGAGGTTTTTATTAGGATGTAATCCCACTGTAAATTGGGGACATTTGTATAAATTACAGAGGGAAAATAACCTAAGTCAATTTCATTTCATTGTAAGATAAGTATTTTTTTTCTGCTAGACTCTTAATGTAATAAAGTAGAATCACAGAGCCTAATGTAAGTAAGTGGACAACTACTTCTATGCCTTTTTTTTTTAAAACAGAGCCTCAAGCTGTCACCCTGGGTAGAGTGCCGTGGCATCACAGTTCACAGCAACCTCCAACTCCTGGGCTTAAGTGATTCTCCTGCCTCAGCCTCCCAAGTAGCTGGGACTACAGGTGCCCGCCACAACGCCCAGCTATTTTTTGGTTGCAGCCATCATTGTTGTTTGGTGGGCTGAATTTGAACCCGCCAGCTCAGGTGTATGTGGCTGGCGCCTCAGCCTCTTGAGCCTATGCCTTACTTTCTAAGTTGCTCATAACAATGCATCAGATGATAGAAATCTTACTATTATTATTTTTTAGAGATGGAATATCTGGTCTCAAACTCTGGGCCTCAGTTGATCCTCTTACCTCAACCTCCAGAGCTGCTAGATTATAGGTGGCTTTTTTGGTGTATTTTTAACCACAACCTGGCTAAAAATCTTAATACAGTAGAATCTCTGTAAGTTGACCACCAAGGTAAGGGGCTGTCATAAACCGGTCAACATACAGAGGTGGTCAACATAAGGAACTAGGCCTACTGTGCTGATACATAAATGTGGTGCATGTCTAGTCTGTCCAAATTAGGTCAGTTTAAGGAGGTGGTCAGTGTACAGAGATCTTCGACTGTGGAGGTTCTTTTGTCATTGTTAATGTGTTTCCACTTTCCATTCCACAAAAATACCATCACATGGTACTTAACATTACTAAATGAGGAAGTAGAAGCAAAGGAAGTGTGAACTTTCTTTTTTTTTTGGCTGAATGATTTGAGAGTATGGTTCTGTGGAACTATGGTTTTTCTGCTTTTATAGTGGTGGGAAAGTAGAATTGACTGTGCCTAACCTTGAATGCTAATTCCATAAAATAAAGGATATACATAATATGACTCAATCTGTTAAATGAGAGGGTTTGATGAACACATTAAGTTCTAAGATTTATTCTCATATTAGGGAAAAATTTTGATCTATTATACCAGTGAATAATGTATCCCATAAGATTAGATTTATAGTTTTAAATGTATGGGTGGTTTTATATTTCTTTTCTCCACACCCCCCTCCCCAGACTGAGTCTCAATCTATTGCCCCACGCTAGAGTACCATGGTGTTACCCCAGCTCACAGCAGCCTCAGTCCTTCTGCCTCAGCCTCCTGAGTAGGTGGGACTACAGGTGCCACCACAACACCTAGCTAATTTAAACTATTTTAAGTAGAGGCAGAGTCTTGCTCTGGGTCTGGCTGGTCTCGAACTCCTGAACTCAAACCATCCTTTTTCCTCCACCTCTTAGGGTGCTAGGATCACAGGCATGAGTCACCACACCTGGTGGTCTTACATTTCAACAGGAGTACCACCTAATAGTCTTGTAGAACAGCATAGAAGTTCTATTAGACATGGAACTATATTTCTGCCAATAACTCGACATTTTGAGGTCATTTAGCATACCATTTCTAATTTGGGACTGGGTACAAAAATATCTTAGGGCTGAGAATAGGTGTAGTAAATTGCACCAACAAAAACCTTTTGTGTATTTATAGGGGAGGAAAAGTCTTCATTGAGTTTGTGCGGAAAAAAATGTGATGTAAGCTCTTTGTGCTTTAAGCACAGTAGGTGGGACCTCATGTTTTATGATGATTAAGTTTGTATGGTTAATCTTCAGTGAAGATCCCAAGAATGTTTCTACACATGAGTTCTTTGTACTGTTTCCTAGTATTTCATCTTTGATTAATTAGAATCCCTCCTTTTTGTTCTAGTGTTTCATTAATTTTTCTTCTCTTATTTTTATTTTCATATTCATATTTTCTTTTAATTAATTTTTTTAGTAACCTAAATTTTTCTCCTTGTGCTTTAAAAAATTAGGGGACAGTAAAGTTGTCTTCAGATGTTTTTTATTTTCACCCTAACACTGTTTGAGTTGGCTTGTAAGACATGCTTATATTGTATAAATTTCTCTTCATGGAGAAGAGTTACTTCCAGCATTAACACCTCTGGGAATTGTTTCAAAATTTAGTTTATTATCTTAATGTTAATAAGACTTCCAGAAGTCTGGTTGGGGTTTTTTTTCTGTCTTTTATCCCCAAGAGTATATTTGATTTTGTTGTTATAATGGGGTTCTGTAACACTTCAAGTGGTTTGGTGTCAAGATTTTTCATAAAATTATAACCAACTTTTACTAATTTTTCTACTTTATCCAGTATTTTAGAATAGTACTGCAAATATAATTATGCTGTTAAATTTGGGGAGTACCAACATGTATTCTTTAGGGGATGTATTTCTAATAAAATATTAATATTAATAACTTAAATGTATGTATTAAAAATAAGAGTTTAATAAAGCTAATCCTGTATTCGACTATTTGGTTGAACTTTATGGTGGCAGCAATAATTATATGAAACTAAATTATATGATTTAGTTTCTAACAAGGTATGGAAGTTTGTAGTATCTTTTTATAGTTATCACTGAAATGTAATTAAAGTTACATGGAGTCTAACTGTCCATTAGGGTGTATTTCATTGGTCAAATGTTTAGTCTGATAGATGGTCATTAAAATAGACTAATAATTTAATAGACAATAGTTCATATGTTTGTGTATGTCTATGTGTGTTTGAACTTGATACACTGATGTTATTTTTCAGAGAATTAAAAATAATAAAGTCCTGAATGGTCAGTGAAATACTTTCATAAATGTTATGATTCCTATTAATTATCTAAATATGATTTTTTTTTTCTGAGACAGTCTCACTTGGTTGCTGTGGGTGGAGTGCCATAGCCTCATAGTTCACAGCAACCTCAGACTCTTAGGTTCAAGTGATTCACCTGCCTCACCTCCCAAGTAGCTGGGACTACAAGAGTTCACCACCATGTCCAATTTGTTTTTCTGTTTTTAGTAGAGACAGGGCCTCACTCTCTCTCTTTTTTTTTTTTTTTTTGAAGTTTTTGGCCAGGGCCGGGTTTAAACCTGCCACCTCTGGTATACGGGGCTGGCACCCTACTCCTTGAGCTACAGGTGCTGCCTGACAGGGTGTCACTCTCACTCAGGCTGGTCTTGAGCTCCTGAGCTCAAACAGTTCATCTGCCTTGGCTTCCCAGAGTGCTGGATTACAGGTGTGAGCCACTGCACCTGACCTGATTTTCTGAATATAATGGATAAAACACTGATCTAAGTTTCTGATTGGTCTGGATATCTACTATATTATCTGAGTCTGTCAGATAATATAGGAACAAGGAAATAATTATAGAAATAATTACATTTTCTTGACAGACTCAGATAATATAGTTTTAAATCTTAATCTAAGATGTTATCAGGGTTCTGTGTACTAAAAATCATGTCACATATCTAAAGGTGAGTGGAAATTGGTACCTATGATCTAAGGATTAAGTAAGTTGTGAAGTACTTAGAACAGTTGCTAGTATACATAGTGAGCACTACAAGTGTTGGTTAAATAAGTATAATTTAAAATTACAGTTTATAGAATATTCTCTGTGTCTTTTCCCCTTTGTCATTTATCAGACTCACAAGAGCCTTTCCACGTTACAGGATTACACCACTCTGCATCCCCACTACCACCTTCTCTCCATGTGGAGTACAGAGACAGTTGCTGGTAGACACGGTGAGAGGAGCAGGCAGGAGCCTGAGCTGTACTCTTCTGTATGCTAAGTAATTCTGATCAGTTAATTCATGTAGCTAGTTATTCATGTAGCTAAATTTACAGCCAAAATAATTTATTTATTTATTTATTTTCAGTTTTTGGCTGGGGCAGGTTTGAACCCACCACCTGCTGTATGGGGGGCCCACGCCCTACTCCTTTGAGCCACAGGCGCCGCCCACAGCCAAAATAATTTAGATAAAATATGGTAAAAGTTCTGGGTGTAAGTTCTTTGGAACTATGACTTTTAGTTCTGCTGTGGGCACCACACTGTCCTCCTCTAACCATGGGGATGTCCTGCTTGCTAGAGGACAACCCGGGATACTAGATAGTAGCAACATGCTTCTAGTTCCTGAACAGGCTGTGGTTCTAGTCATACAAGTTTCATGATCTTAATTGAGACCCATGGACTTGTCTGTTACAGTGTAGTTACTTAAAAATGAACATCTTTTTGGTACTAGCTATAACATCCTAATGTTTGGTTGATGTTTGAGTTTGAGATTGATAATAAAGCAAGTCCAGAGTAAAATACTTAGTATGCTAACACGATATGGTGTGTAGTGCTGTATAACAGATATATTATGGGACTGGGAACTTGGAACCCTCAGCTGTTGACCTTAAGTCGTTTGGTTGCTAAATGTAATTGACCTCTTTCTGTCAATGCCTTGTCGTGGAAATAGGATTGTAATGCTTTTGCTCTTATTCTCTTTCTAAGAATAGACTGAGCTAATTGAAATAATGTGAATATTTATTGATACTCATAACTGTTTTTGTTTTGTTTTGTTTTTTAAGTTGTGTATGATTTCCCCTCTTAAGTTTACTACTTTATTTTTCTGGATAGTTCTCTTTCAAGTAATCTCCCTTTTTTGATTTTTCATACATTTTCTCCCAATATTTTATTATGAAAAAAATTTAAATATGTGGCCAAATCTTCTGGAGAGAGAGTGCTCTTTCTCCCTCACCTCCCTGATCTCCTCAGATGCTTTTATGCTTCTGTGAGAACCAGTTCGTCATCCACTTCTTTCCTTCTATTATCTTGCCCTTCCCTAAATTTATAATTTTTTAGTTAAGTTCTTAGTCGTTTTACTGTTTTGTATTGTTTATGAATTCTTTTCATGTCTTAATTTTGGCAGCCTGCTATGGGTTGACTATTTGTCCCCTCCGAAACTTATGTTGAAACTTAATCACCAGTGTGGCAGTAGTGAGAGGTAAGACCTTTAAGAGATGGTTGGGTCATGAAAGCTCTGCACCAGTAGATTAATGGAGTGAGGCTGATGCCTTTGTAAAAAGAGGAAGACAGACCTCTGAGCTAGCAGCTTAGCCCCCTGGACATGTGGGTGGTGTCCTGGGGCTCTGCAGAGAACCCCCCACCAGCAAGAAGACTCTTAGTAGGTACAGCTCCTCAATTCTGGACTTCTTAGCCTCCATATAGCTGTAAGAAATACATTTCCTGCTGTTATAAATAACAGACACAGACTAATAACAGCCCCACTACCACACACTTCTTACCTCCTGCCTCGCACTGTTAAACTTGAGAGCCCTTGAGTGCAGGAGTCTTGTGTGCGTCTCTCTCCCTCTCTCTCTCCGTTTCTCCCTCTCCCCCCCCCCCCCAATCTCTCTCTCTCTCTTGCTATCTCTCCGCCCTCCTCTCATTCCCTCACATAATGAGCACTGTGTGATCATTATTTGGGGCTTTCGTTGGTTATATCTCTGTATGTCTGACTCTATTTCTTGTCTGATTATATGGGTGTGTAATGTAAATTATGTAACAAATATGATTTTAATGCTCTTAAGCCTTTGTAATAGTTGTTTAATTATTTTCAAATTTGTTTTATAGTCGATGACTGAAATTGAGCAACTGTGTATCATAGACATTCCATTAGAACTACTGGAAGAGCAAACCTCACAGTCTTTAATCTTTCTATGAAAAGAACTTCATTGAGTTTGGGGCGGCACCTGTGGCTCAGTGGGTGGGGCACCGGCCCCATATACCATTGGTGGCGGGTTCAATCCCGGCCCTGGCCAAACTGCAGCAAAAAAATAGCTGGGCATTGTGGTGGGCACTGTAGTCCCAGCTACTCGGGAGACCGAGGCAAGAGAATCACCTAAGTCCAGGAGTTGGAGGTTGCTGTGAGCTGTGATGCCGTGGCACTCTGCCAAGGGCTATAAAGTGAGACTCTGTCTCTACAAAAACAAACAAACAAAAACTTTATGGAGTTTTTAAACATTTAGTAGATTCTGTTGTATTTTTAATCTCATAGTTTTAGTCTTGTGCTTTGAACTGTTTTCTCTTTTCTGGAATGAAGTTCATGGTTTTGACTATGTAGAACTATGCTAATTAGATTATATTTAGTTGGCAAATTTGTGCCCCCAAGAATGTGACTTTTAAAAAGTTACAAGTTGTTACAGTTCTTGCAGATAAGATTGTTTCCTGTTTTCTTTTGCAAATTTAGTCCTTGTATATTTTTCCATGAGGGAAGCTTTCAGTTTGGTCCATTTGTTTCATTTGACATTCAAAGTTAAAGTTCATCTCTACCATCATTGGTGCTAACAAATGCAGGTCCTTTAAAATGTCAGAATTTGGATTTGACGCAAGAGTTGCAAATAATAGAAACTTTTATGTAAAATATATTCAAATATATATTTTTAGGGGGAAAGAAATCCTGTATTTAAGGAGTGGGTTCTAACAGGCCTTAGAATTGCTACATTCCTGAAGTATTTCTCTAGTAATTGCGTGCTGTGTCAGCTGATGAATTGTGCTGTAAGAAAAGCGTTCAGTGTGACTGACCTTAGTGTCATTGGAAGTTATAAGAATTAACAAAAATCAATAGTTGGAAAAAATAATGTGTACTCAATTTAGACATTTTTACATCTTTTAAATAAAATCTGCTTTACCTTTCACAGATGATGTCGCCATAGCCCTGTACAGCTAGAGACTGTCCAAAAAAAAAAAAATAGGCTGGTGCTTAAAGCTCAGTGAGTAGAGCACCAGCCACATACACCGAAGCTGGCAAGTTCGAGCCCAACCTGGGCCTGCTAAACAACAATGACAACTGCAACCAAAAAATAGCCCGTGTTGTGGCCGACACTTGTAGTCCCAGCCACTCGGGAGGCTGAGGCAAGAGAATCGCTTAAGCCCAAGACCTGGAGGTTACTGTGACCTGTGAGGCAACCGCACTCTACTGAGGGTGACATAGTGACACTCTTGTCTCAAAAATAAGTTAGTAAAGAAATAAAAAAAACTGTGCAAAAGTTTTAGAAAAAACAGCAGTTCCTCTTTCTCCTTAGCCTATTGCTCATCCATAAAGGCAGTCACTTTCAGTTCATGTTTTTGGCTGGACTAATACTTGTCTGATCTTTCTCAGTCACTTACTCTGCTGCTTGTTGCCTTTTACTTTTGAAACCCTCACATATTGCCCACACACATACATACTTTCTTTTTCTTGTCTTCTGTTTGTAGTGTATCAAGTTTTAGGGGGTAAATTATTTAGTATTTACATTTTTATTACTACGTAGTTACTTTTCACAACTGAATCAAAATCATTATGATTGTATTTCCTTTCTTGTTCAACTGAGCTGTTTCTCCAGATATTTACCCCTGTTCAAAATTTTGTGCATTTGTGCCAGTAGGCACAAAGTAATGCATATACAATTCTCAGACAAATCTAAATCACCTTGCAATGTGGTAGGACATCTCAAGTAATCTATCAGCTCCACTTTCTTCTTGGAGATAGCCTTCTGCATCCTAAACAGAATTTCACATAATTTTCCTATTTTTCAGTGAGGCATTTTGTCTGGCTTCATTTGTGGCTTGTATTCCTAAGACTGGGGTCTGGGGTTTACCCTTTGTTGAGGTGCTTTTGCAGACTTTAGCGAGGTTGGGGACAGAGTCGTTTTCTGGGTGAGGCCATGTGAATTTCCAACCAGTCATCTGGTTTCCAGCCACACCCTGGGTCTGTCCTCCCTGTGTCCCACATACCCAGATCTCCAGCTGGAGTCTAGTTTGTGATAAACATAATAACATACAGTTTGTCACTGTAACCATTTTAAGGTGTACAGTGTGGTGGTATTGTGCAATGTTTACCACCACTCTCCTCCAGAAGTTTTCATTGTCCAAAAAAATGACACCCTGTGTCCATTAAACAGTAACTTTCTTTTCCCTCTACCCAGTGCCTGGGGCCGGGTCCAGCTCAGTGTCCTCATGGCATCCCCGTCAGGTGTAGGTTTCAGCTTTCTTGGGAACCTTCCTTTTCTAGCTTTCAAAATGTTGTTGGTATTTCCATTTGTTCTTGTGTCTTTCCCCATTCTCTTTATCCTTATGGGGTTGGTATTTCTAAAAACTCAAACTTTTAATTTTTTTAAAGTGAGGTTTCTGAAAGCCTGTTTACCTCCCTCCCACATTCCTTTAGTGTTTTAAAATTTATGTTTCTTTCGTTAAGAATTTGTTAAGAGTTTACAGATATGTCAAATAAATACAAAATTAGGCTGGACACCTTCTTCATCCCTGGTCCCTTTGTGTCGGCAGCGGCTTAACTCCCAGATAGATTGCTGTCCTCGCCCTTGCTTCTTCCCCTAGAACACACACAGGGAACCATGTGCTAACTCACACTCTGCTTGTCCTGCAGCATTTCCTAGCACTGCACACCTAGTCCTTCCATGGGGAGTGATTTGGGGAGGGAGGCTATTAGCCAGAAACTTGTTAATAACAAGTCTTGTTATTCAAAATTTATCTGAAGTATTTCCTCTTCTGTGCAGCCTTCCTTCCTTCCTTCCTCCCTTCCTTCCTTCCTTCCTTCCTTTCCTTTCCTTTCTTCCTTCCCTCCCCTCCCCTCCCCCCTCCCTTCCTCTCTTTCTTTTCTTTCTTTTTGCAGTTTTTGGCTGGGGCTGGGTTTGAACCCGCCACCTCCAGCATTGGGGGCTGGCACCCTCTTCCTTTGAGCCACAGGCGCCGCCCATCTGTGCAGCTTTTCTACATGCCCTAAGCGGAGTTGATAACTCCTTCTGTGACATGTGTGAGTAACTGTTTTAGTCTGTGTGCATTAAATCTGTACACCACTAGACATCTCCATGACATCATCTGTCTCTGTCTTTCTTTTCTAGGCTTGTTGTCAGGGTTTTGCAAACATCTCCCATATTGTGATACAGTTCTTGGCCAATATAGATAATAGATAATTATTTGCTAAGTGAGTAAGTAATCCATTTGGATTGATTGAACATCCTATTACCTGGCAAACATGTTGTCACTCTCCTCTTTATCACTAATGTTCACTGAAAACTATGCCAGAAACGCTGTTACATGCTTTTCTTTGCTACTGGAATCAGTATTACGTAGTTATTAGGAATGTGGTCAGAATTTCTGGGTTCAGAGAAATAAGCAAGTTTCTTAATCCCTCTGTACTTGGTTTCCCTCTGTACCTGTAAAATAGAGGTAGTATCTACCACAGTGTTGTAAAGATTAAATGAATATATCTAACCTTCTAGTTCAGTGCCCTATGTATTTTCGTGTGTTGAGTCTGTTTTTCATCTTTATGGGGATGTTGCCTGTTACAACAGCATGAGAACCCATGAATGAAAATCAAAATAAGAAGGCAAATCTTGTTAGTATTTAAAATATTTAGTACTTTGAAGCTCTGTGTAAATGAACTTACTTTTGAAGTTATTTCCGTGGACGTAACGGATTATGGAATTTAGATAATAAACTGGGAGGTTATTATCTTTACATAATCTATTATCATTTATCTTCAGTGTTACATACCTACTAAAATCCTGTATTCGTTAAACATGGGTAGTACTATAAGATAGCCAACCTCTTTTAAACATGTGAACATATATTGGATGGCAATGCCAATAATCATACATTTCTCTCCCTAAGAAGGGCTGTATGTGTCCCATCAATGAATTTGATACTTGGCGTGACATCTTCTCACTTGGGAACCTGCTGTATGTAACTCTGCCTTTAGAGACTGGGCTAAGAGCGGGAAACCCTCTTCATTCATCCAGGTATAGGCACTTGCTCAAATGCTAGACATTTCAGATACCAGGGAGAGTAACACACTTGTTGTCCTTAAGGGGCGATCATCTTCATTATTTCAGTAATACTAGAATCAGATGTTCTGGCGGAATGTATACACACTCTTTGACCCAGAATCCCATTCCTAAGATTTTATAAGTGAAATAGAAATGTGCACAGGAATTTATGTGCATGTTAAGATGGTCATCAAACTACTTACAATAAAAGCAATAAAAAAAGGTGTCAGTTTTAGTATATCCATTGTATTTTTTGGAGTTTCAATTAGGAACATGGTATAACTTAAGAAATTAAAATTTTATCTTAAAAAACCTGAACTGGTGGATCAACATGAGGATGAATAGAGGGTTAAGTCAGTTGTTAAACTGTATGATTCCTTTCAAAGGATCTAGATTGGAGCCCCAGTTTCACCATCTTTTTTTTTTTTAAATAGAGACAGGGTCTTGCTCTTGCCCTGGCTGGTCTGCAACTCCTGGGTTTAAGTGATCCTCTCATCTAGCCCTCCCAGAGAGGTAGGATTATAGGCATTAGCCACTGAACTTGGCCATCACCTTTTTTTTTTTTTTTTGTAGAGACAGAGTTTTGTTTTATCGCCCTCGGTAGAGTGCTATGGCGTCACAGTTCACAGCAACTTCCAACTCCTGGGCTTAGGTGATTCTCTTGCCTCAACCTCCGGAGTTGCTGGGACTATAGGTACCTGCCACAATGCCCGTCTTTTTTTATTTTTTTGGAGTTTTTGGCCGGGGTCTGGTACCGCCCATTTTTTTTTTTTTTTTTTTTTCCCCCATCACCTCTTTTTATATGTCTGACTTCGGTGAGTTTGTTGTTTAAATCCTATAAATCTCAGGGTTTTTTTTCATATATAACTTGGACATAGTATTAGTAGCTATGAAGTTCATTTTGAGGATTCAGTTAATGTATGTAACTTAAAAATAAGTTCAGTAAATATTTGCTGCTGTTACTATTTTTGCTTATATTCTTTCTCTCCTGAATGAATTTTCTCTGCATCCTTGATCTAGACAATCTAAACCAGGGCCAGTGTTTTATTTGATCTGACAACTGCTTTGTAATAGCTATCTGGAGGTTTTTAGACCTTTGCCAGACTTCGTGGGGCTGTCACTTGTAATCTGTGTCTGTAGTTTTGAAGGAGGAGAAATAGCAGTACAGCAGTCCATGTGACTTTTGTCTCTTTATACACACTCTCTCTCCTCGTTCTCTTTGGGTTTCATGTACTTTTTGTTCTTGAACCTTACTCTGATAGGAGTCTGTTAGCTCCATTTTGTTTCTTAGGAGTTTAGTTGTCACTGTTGTTGTTTCATAGCATTTAAGTCACTCTTCCTAACAGGGTGGTAATTCAGAGCCAGCCGTTGGTCCTTTTTGTCTTCTGGACTTCTCATAAAGCAGAAATATAGATAGTTTGTGAGGCTGACTTGGACATGTCTTGTTGAAGAAGACTTAGATTTTGTGTGGACGTTATCCCCAGAGTAGAAAGCTCCTGCTAGGTTTAATATGTAGTTTATATAAGGTAACTGAAAGCAAAAAACTTTTCCTAAGGGTGAGTTGTGACCAGAAAAAAAATTGTTGGATTAGTTGGTATAATATTAAATGTTTGATGTCTTGGTACATGTCCTGGGAGTAATGCAGTGAATAACAGCCGGTATATTGGTTGGTGTTATACTTAGTGGTTAATGAAGTAGCACTTAGCACATACATAAAAGGCTTTCACTTTATAACATGTCCTAGGCTTTACACAGAAGTGAACTCACACTGTAGGAAGCTTTTTTTTTCCTTCATGACTTTTTCTACATTGCTAAGTCCAGGGTATTTTATAAATGATTGTAAATCAAAACTTTATATCAAAAGGAATGCAAACAATTGAGTTTTATGTAAAATATCTTGCCTTGGCTTTAGTATTTTTTATTATTTCAATTCCAGAAATAATATCATATGGTATTCAACAAACTTTATTTCAGCTTACTGGAAGGGCAAGATGAAGATATCTTAATGACGTCACTTAGCTAGAAATCAGAAGATAGATTCCTTGGGTAAGTTACTGAACTCTCAAGGCCTATGTTATAGCTAATTAAAGCTACATTATAGCTAATTCTCTGCTATAATGTAGATCTGATGCATGATCATCACGAATGCTAAAATTCTCACCCCCAATCTCTACCAAAATTTTTTTGTGACTTTTGTTATGTTGACTATACATTAAATACCAATATTCATTTCCAAATGCTTGGTTCTTTTTTTTTCTAAATTTTATTCTGAAAAGACAGTCACTTTATTTAGAAAACAAAGCAATACTCGATTTTGCTCAGATGTTCTTTTATTTATAAAAACATAATTTTGACTATATATGGTAACTTGCCCCTGAGACTCTCAAAAGAAAAAAACCCCACACATTTAGTCCCAGTTTTACCTCCCCATAAACTTTCTGTCACATTTATACTAACAAGCAGTAAAATTGAGAGATTTGAGGGCTGGGTTGTGCAGTGGTTCACGTCTGTCATCCCAGCACTCTGGGAGGCTGATGTGAGTGAATTGCTTGAGCTCAGGAGTTTGAGACCAGCCTGAGGAAGAGTGAGACCATGTCTCTAAAGAAATAGCTGGGCAGGGCCATGCCTGTGGTTCAGTGTAGGGCACTAGCCCCGTATACCTAGGGTGGTGGGTTCAAACCCAGCCCCGGCCAAATTGCAACAAAAAAATAGCCAGTGTTGTGGTGAGTGCTTGTAGTCCCAGCTACTCAGGAGGCTGAGGCAAGAGAATAGCCTAAGCCCAGGAGTTGGAGGTTGCTGTGAGCTGTGACACCTTGGCACTCTACTGAGGGCAATGAAGTGAGACTCTGTCTCTACAAAAAAAAAAAAAAAAAGAAAGAAATAGCTGGGCGATGTGGTGGGTGCCTGTAGTCCCAGCTACTTGAGAGGCTGAGGCAGGAGGATACTTGAGCCCGAGTTGAGGTTGCTGTGAGCTATGACGCCACAGTACTCCACTAAGGGCAAAAGAGAGAGACTGTCTCAAAAAAAAAAAAAAAAAAAAAAAAAGTTGACAGATTTGAGCTTTAATATTTTGGACACTGGAAAACGCATTATTAAACTATAAAATAGACCTGTAGAGAAATCTGGTAGAGGAAGAGGTTGTTTCAGCCTGTGACAGTCAGGCACTGATTTACTATGTACTGTTTTAACAGAGAATCAAATGTTTTTGCTTTTGAGATGTTTACTGAGTAATTTGTGTGAAAAAAAAAAAAAAAAAAAAAGGAATAGATATGGCCTTTTGGTACATAATTTAAAAGTTTTGACCTTAAAGTGACTCCTGGGGGGAACTCCTTGATAGTAGACTCTCAAGAGAAAAGCTCTTGCTGGGAAAAAGCTGTTGGAAGAACATAGCTTGGTTTCAGGCTCACTGGAATACTTTGTTATTTTCCTGTGTCACCACTTCTCGACAGTGTTCCTTCGAAATGAACCTAAAATTGCCTAGATATTTCTCAACATCTAAATTAGGAAAATGATTATGCATAATTTACAAAAGTAAAGTTTCCAGCACTTCCCAGGATAAATCCATTGGTTGAAAGTGAACAATACTTTCTGTGTTTCATTGGGGAGGTTGAAAATTGCCTTTGTTTTTTTCTTCCTTGGGAGTGGGGCAGATGAAAATGGATGTTGCCCATACTTGGTGTGTCACTCAGAATTCTTGGAGGTAATAAAAACCAATTTAAATATGTTATATATTTTAAAAGGACGTTAGGTAGAGCTCAGTTGTTCATTGAATTGTGATGTTTAGAGAGCCAGATTCAGGGCTGAGCAACCAGAAACAACATCCCAAATCATACTACACAGTAACTCCTGTGAGGATGCCAAGACCATTTAGAGACAGACGCCACAGCCTGCCCCAGTGATGCTGCTGGCTACCATCTAGTGATTCTAGATGCTACCAACTCTGCCCCGAACTTGGCCTTGCTGAAATTGCTTCACCATTAGTGTGAGAATGAGATTCTTATGCTCTCTGCTTCTCCTGCTCCCAAGTTATCATTCCTAGTCTGGCCTGCACGTGTGTATTAGGCTGAGCACATGTCTGGGATGCACAGGAGATACAGGAAAGTGTTTAACCTTCTGAAATCCTAAGACAAATTTAAGCAGGCAAAAAGAGCAATAGACCATCAGTGTTACTGATGGCTTCTCTGTAATATTTGTTGAGCTTCACCATATGCCAGACACTGTGCTAAGTGCTTTACAATAACATCTTTGTCATCCTTTCAATGAACTTAACTAGTCTCATTTTAGAGAAGAAAAAATAGGCCAAGAGAAGGTATCCTGCTCAAGTTCATGCAGTTCGTATCACAGAGTTGGGATACAAACTCTGAGCTATGATGCCAGACCCTGTGCTCATAACTGCTGCATTAAGCCTACTATTTTAATTTTTTCCCTTCTGATACATGAGCTCAAAACTGTATAAATGAATTTGTTAGAGTTCCATAAGTTCATCAAGATCTTGTATGTATACGTGTTTAGGTATTAGAAAAATTGCTTTTCTGTTGAAGGTTTAATATTTCAAAATGTTAAGGGGGGGGAAATATTTTTGTTAACATGTGTAACTTTTGTAATTCTTGAGTCTGGGCTGTTAGTATGGGACCATCCGAATACTATTCGTTGTACCTTTTAGCTGGGTTCCACCCAGCCTCCTCTCCCACCCACTCCCCTGCTCCCTTTCTAATGTAGGTGGGCTCCACCCTCCCTCCTCTCTAACCCACTCCCCTGCTCGCTTTCTAATATAGGTCGGCTCCACCCTCCCTCCTCTCCCACCCACTCCCCTGCTCCCTTTCTAATGTAGGTGGGTTCCTCCCTCCCTCCTCTCCCACTCACTCCCCTGCTCGCTTTCTAATGTAGGAGGGTTCCACCCTCCCTCCTCTCCCACCCACTCCCCTGCTCGCTTTCTAATGTAGGTGGGCTCCTCCCTCCCTCCTCTCCCACCCACTCCCCTGCTTGCTTTCTAATGTAGGTGGGCTCCACCCTCCCTCCTCTCCCACCCACTCCCCTGCTCGCTTTGTTGTGACTTCTACTTCTCTCTCTGACCAAGTGTGCTCATTAGTTAGTTCCAGACATATGTTGTTTATTTTTCCGTTCCTGACATATTACACTAAGAATAATGGACTCCAGTTGTATCAAAATTGCTGCAGAAGATAGTAATTCATTTCTTTTATGGCCGAGTAGTACTCCATGCTATATACCTACCACTTTTTGTTAATTTCCTCGTGAACTGATGGGCCCATAGGTTTTTTTCCATATTTTTGTGATTGTGAATTGGACTGCTTTAAATATTAGAGTGTAGGTCTTTTTGATAAAATTTCTTCTTTTTCTTTGGATAAATACCCAATAGTGGGATTGCTGAGTAAATGATAACTGTTTGTCTCATGAGGGAATGTCTCGCTGAAAAAGTGTGGGTGTTGGTCTATCTCTCCCTCTGTGCCAACGTCTGTTGTTTATTGGCTTTTTAACAATAGCCGTCCTGACAGTGATAAGGTGACATGTCCAGGTAGATGTAGTCTGCATTTCCTTGGTGACTAGTGGCATCTAGCATTTTCTCATATGTGGTGTTGGCTATTTGTCTTTCTTCTTTTGAAAAGCGTCTGTTTGTGTCCTTGGCGTATCTTATAATGGGTGTTTTTGTGTTGGATTTTTTCATTGTTTTATAATTTTCAGCAATCTTCCTTCTGTGCTTATTTTGTTGAGGGTTTTTAATCATGAAAGGGTGCCGGGTTTTGTAGAATCTATTGAAATGATCGTGTGGTCTTTGCTTTTTTTTCTGTTTCTGTGGTATTCCCTGTGTGGAACTGTCCCTGAATTCTTAGGATAAAGCCCGCTTGATGGTGGTAGACAACTTTTTTGATGTGCTGTTAAAATGGGTTTGCTAGTATTTTGTTGAGGATTTCTGCATCTCTAGGCGATAAGGGATCCTGGTTTGTAATTTTCTGTTTTTGTTGTGTCCTTTCTATGTTTAGCCATTTAAAAGAAAGTTGAAAATTTATGCCACTAATCTGCTTTAATTTAATCTATTTTCAACTAATGATTGAAATTTTTATTTTCATTTTTTTTGCAGTTTTTGGCTGGGGCTGGGTTTGAACCCACCACCTCCAACATATGGGCCCGTCACCTTACTAACTGAGCCACAGGTGCCACGCTAGATTGAATAATTTTTTATTCTTTTTCTCATTTTGTGACTAATTGTTGTAATTCACTTTGTCACAGGCTACAGCCTGATAAAGTGCTTTTTTCCTAAATATTAGAACTTGGAAACTGAGTGTAGGAAAGGCCAACACAAAGGGAAGGGGTTAGAGTGATCAAGACTGGAAGAGGAAGGGAGAGAACATCCCCTACACAGCCGATCCCCTTGACAGACTGTACACACGTAAGGGGACACATCCCCTACAAAGCAGAACCCCATGAGGGGAGGGGGACAGACCGTACACATGTAAGGGGACACATCCCCTACACAGCAGAACCCCGTGACGGGAGGGGGACAGACCGCACACACGTAAGGGGACACATCCCCTACACAGCCGAACCCCATGACGGGAGGGTGACAGACCGCACACACGTAAGGGGACACATCCCCTACACAGCCGAACCCCATGACGGGAGGGGGACAGACCGTACACACGTAAGGGGACACATCCCCTACACAGCCGAACCCCATGACGGGAGGGTGACAGACCGCACACACGTAAGGG